>JAWLRI010000126.1:829422-914959 GCA_034781795.1 Crypturellus tataupa | reverse complement strand
AAATATGCTGATAAAAGGCTTGACGAATAAGACCGTTGTCTTGATAGTCAGTTGTGTTTTTTCTCGTTTTTTTTTTCTTTTTTTTTCCTTTTTTCTTTTTTCTTTTTTTCCTCTTTTTCTCTCTCTTTTTTTTTTTTTTTTTTTTTTTTTTTTTAAGATTTCAGTCCTGAAGTATATTTTAAAGTAATAGGGTGGGGAAGATAAGTGGATATTTATATATGTGTGGGTAGGGTAGTGCATCCTTTGTTGACATTATTTTTCCATCTAATTTGTCCTTTCATGAAATGACTGCAGGAACAGTTGCAACGAGAGCGTGAGGAACTGGAACAGCAGAGAATAGAAAAAGAGAAAGCAGAGAAATGGCTGTTGCATCAGAAAAATCAAGAGGTTTAAGCCAAAGCTTAGTCAGAGACTTGAAAATACTGTTTATCAGCTATCTTTTTTCAGATGCAGACATTAAATGCAAACTGCAAGGCAGAGGCCTATAGATGTTGAAGTAACACATCAAGAATAATTTTAAGAAATTATGTGAAAATGAAAAAGAATGTCAAACCATTTACTTTCAGTCTGAGTTTTATACTTGATTTTTGGTCTATTCTATTAAGTTTGCTTAGTTAATTTTCAGAATAAAGAATAAATTGATTCCATAGTTTAGCTTAAGGTCAGTTTATTTGCTGCTATCCTTGATATTTTTTTGTGAAAAAGTATTCTAACTCAGATCTAATTTAAGAGTCTATTCAGTAGTCAGTGTGTGTCAGTGTAAATTCCATTTGTGGTACCTCCATAAAGAATTATGATTGTAAAATGGGATATCATTTAATTATAAGATGTGCAATCCTCAGGAATTTATACTAGCTGAAAAATGTTTACATGGGTCCATATAAATATATGGGCTCTTATTGATACTTCAATAAGAATATAAAGTGCTAATTGAAAATTTTATCTCAGTATAGCTTTCAAATGTGAATACTTCTTTAATTTACATGTAGTTCATCATAGTTTAAAGATATATCCATTAAAAAGAAAAAGGTAATCTTAATGAGAGTATCAAGACCTTATTTAGATACTAACACATTTGTGTAAGATGCAACTATACTGTTCTGTTTATATTAATGCATAGTCATTTTAAGATATTTCAAGTCTTCTTTATAAATAATTACTCGTGATATGGAGTGCCTTAAACTGAAAAGTTATTTTTGTTACTATAGGAGCAAGAAAAGACAATAGCTGAACTAACGGATAGATTCGGAGCACCTAATCTGACTCGAGTTGAGGAGCTGGATGAGAGTGGACAGTATGATGTAAGTGCACAGAAAGTACAGTGAGATTGTAAAATACTGATTCTTAAAGACTTGCTTATCTGTTTTAACATTATCAGCGGCTAGAATTATCACAGTCAAGATTGTGCTAGTTCTTACCTATGGCTTTAAAGGAATTTTTTTTGGCCATAATTTCCAAACTGTCCCTGGGCTGCTGTCTAAAAGACTGACAGTAGCTGGCTAAATTCCCAAGATGCACTTTTGTCTTCATATGTGATGCAAATTAGATTATGAGTATTCTTAGAGAGGTGGTAGTCTTCCTTTCCCTTAGGAACAGATATTCATGCAGAATACAAACTGAAACATGGGGATTTGCTTTCAAGTGACTGAACAAACTAATAGTTTCTGAGCTATGTTGTTTGTACACGAGAATGCAGTCTTGCACAGTGATACCTGGGCAAACGTTTAGCATAAAAAATCAGATATTCAGTGTTCATTAAGGCTGCTGAAAACCAGGTTATCTGAGCTCCATGATAACAGGACTGTTAGAAATATGATATTATACTGGTTTATACAGGCATTTTTTTATGCTCAGAGTTTTTTAATCTTTGTAACTGACTGCTCAGAGAAGTGAGAGGACACTCACTGAAGTAAGTGAGCCTCACTTTGTAAGGCATGGCAGTATATTTAATGCATAATGCCAACACTTGTGAAATCATTCGGTTTTACATATAATCAGTGGACATACACTTGTTACTTTCATCTTCAGGTATGTGTTCTTAATTATTAATATTTTTATTCAAAGTTGAGTTAATGCTAGCAACTAACAACTTTTTTTTTTCTGATTTTAGAGTGTAACAGATTTCATGGCAGAATTGGAACAAGAAAAATGACAACTAATCTGAAAGCAGAAAGCACATTTTCTAAACATTATCTGTTAATTCTGAAGTGTAATGACTTAATTTAAATTATGTATTTTATATAGAGAATTGGCTTATATATCTGCTGTTTCTGTTTGCTGTGCTTTCCAGGCATTTGTATAAAGTCTGTTAGTTCTGACATGCAGTGCTTCCGTGTTGTTCTTAAACCATACTAGTTAATGTGGCTGACTCGGTGGAAAATTGTAACTGATATGAAAGCAGTAAATATATTTTCTGCTTATTACTTAATGATTCCAGAAATGTAGAGCTTAATATAAATATGTATTTTTATATATATAATCTATGACGGTTATCTTGGGTTTGGGGCAACTATATGATAATTTGAGTCAAAATTAAAAGAACAAAAAATACTGAAACAGGATTTTCCAAGGATTTGAATGATTTCTGATTTGGAGAGAGAAAGTTCTACACAACTAGCTCAACCCTAGAATTAAAGCATAAGATATATGGTGTCTGGAAGAGGTAAATTGAGCTCTCTGCGGCTTATAGACAGACACATTAAAAATCTTGTTTAACTTAAAAGATCATGAGGTATATTTTATAACATTAGAGTCTAAACCTTAGGCTTTATAGTCTACTGTGTTCATTATGTGATATAGTTTAGTGTCTTACTATACTATAGCGCAAGTGTCTTACAAGAATATCTACATATCACTTTTGGTTAGTAAATCCTTAAAACAATATTTTCTATAAGTCTTTTGAATTCCAAATCCATATGTTATGTCTGCATTGCATTTCTTTAAATAACATTTTTTTTTCCAGAAATTCACTCTTTAACATTATAGATTATTATTTAGGGTGTTCTATATTTGCCTATGATTTTTTTTTATAATACTTAAAGATTCCATATTTATTTTATAAGAATAAATTACTTTAATCATTGATATCTTGGTACAGGTTATCAAGAATATTTAATGTCTGTTGTTATAAATGGAAAAGACACAAGCATGTGTCTTATGCTGCATTATGAAGTCTTGGCTTATAAAATGCTTGTCTATCTTCTATTAATACAGGTTAGTTGGACAATTAACACTATTATTTTCAACATTGTGTAATGAAATACTCTTCATTATAAATTCAATGCAAAGTCAATTTCTTTGTTATTCTTTTGTTCTGGGATTAATGAGATTTTAGGGATAGTTTCATTTGCTGCTTCAATTATAGCTGAAGTATTTCTCTACCTTTAGTAAACTATCAAAATACTCATCAGGCAAAGATCAATCATGTAAATTTTTCTGCTCTAAATTTATTCTTCTGTAGTAGCTTATGGTATGATTTTTTTTTTTTAGAGATCACTATTGATTTATAATTTATTGTTTTTCCCTTAAAATAATAAGGCTGATAACCATCCATTTAAAAAACATTTTCTTTATTGACATATAACTTTTACTGTAGACACTGTTGATTTGTATGTTGGATATGAACCTTCTATTAGAGCAGGAAAACAGCATTTCCCAGACGTAAATATTGATGAATATTTGTGTACCTCTTTGAGTAATGAACAAGGACCACTTACTTGTGTGACCAGGTGGTCCAGCTCTGGTTTCTACATTTATTTTGTATTGGTATACATGTGCGGTTTCCATAGAAATTGCAAAAGCGTTGAGAATCTTTCTGGGGGATGACTTTGTTGTGTGAGCGTGCAATGAATGGTACACATTCCAGTAAACAGGTTTTGTCGCAGTTATGATTACACTTATTAGCAGCAGTTTAGAGGCCGCACGTTAGGATACTGCAGCTTGAATTACATCTATAAACACTGCAGGCACCACTGCTTCTTATGTATGTCTCGGATGAATCAAGTAACTCTATAAAAATACATGGAGTTTAGTTTTTGGACAAGTATTCTGCAAACTCATTTTTAAATTAAGATTTTCAAAAATTGATTTAAAAATCATGTTCATTTATGTTTTATTTCATCATATTGACTGAAAATTTCAAACTTCATATTTGATTAGGAATTCTTTTTAGCTTATAGGACTATTTTAAACCTACTATTAAATAATTCAAACTATTTTCAGCAACTGGCTCTTATTTTCTATCATTTCATAATATTCCTGTTTAGGTTTTGCTATATGCATCCACTAGAGTGTATCCTAAAGAACACGCATCAGTGTCTGTATTGGTCACAAACTGTGAGTTCTGCAACTTTTATTTGACTTTTTTTGCCTTTTTTAACTTTGAATTTTCTTTATTGCATTGCAGTTGCTATTTCTTATCCTCATTTTAGATAGTATTGAATTTTCTTTAATCAAAAACTTCTTTAGCTGGGGTCAAAATAAAATGACACAGTCTGATTTACTTTCTCCTTTCCTGTTTTATATTAATCTATATATGTAGAGGTATTCAAATGTCTTAATGGGAATTACCCATTTGCAGAATTTGATGTGCATGGATCTACTGTGTTGACCTCCTACAGCTTCCTGTGTAGGAATCCTTATGTCAGGTATATGACCAGAGGATAAACAGTTGTTGGCTCAGTAGTTTCTTAGGATCTTAAAATACTCTGCCTTTTTCTCGACTGCAACCTCCTGTGGAGCATCACAGAATCAGTGTGGTTGGAAGGAACTTTTTGAGACGATGTAGTCCAATCACCCACCTTGAGCACATTGCACAGGATCATGCCCAGGCAGGCTTTGAATATTTGCATAGAAGGAGACTCCACAGCCTCTCTGGGCAACCTGTTCCAGTGCTCTGTTATCGTGACATTCATTTTTTTCCCCTCAAATCCAGGTATTCCTGTGTTTCAGTTTGTGCCCACTGCTTCTTGTCCTATCGTTGGCTGCCACTGAAAAGAGTCTGGCCCCATCATCTTGACACCTTCCCTTAAGATATTTGTACACATTGGTAAGAACCCCCTCAGTCTTCTCTAGGATAACAGGCCCAACTCAGTTTCCTCTTGTAGGGAGGATGTTCCAGTCAATTATCTTTGTGACCCTATGCTGGACTCTCTAGTAGATCCATGTCCTTCTTGTACTGGGGAGAAGATGATTAGTCAACAGCCAGGAAAGAGCACTTACAGACTGTGCGGTAAGAAAACAAAACTGAGGAGCTGAGAACTGGACACAGTGCTCCAGATGTGGCCTCACCTGGACTGAGTAGAGGTGGACAATCATCTCCCTCAACTTGCTGGCAACACTTTTGCATCCCAGGATCGCACTGTCCTTCTTGGCCACAAGGGTCTATCGTTGCCTCACGGTTAACTTACTGCCCAGTGCCTGGACCCAGTACTGATGCCCTGGGTACTGCTAGCTACAGGCCTTCAGCTGGACTCTGCACCACTGATTAAGCGAGTTCTTAATCCACTCGCATAACCCACACTTCCTGAGCTGCCTAAGTCCTCTTGGACTCAAAGGCCTTACTGAAGGCCTTGCTGAAGTGAAAGTAGGCAACATCTGCTGCTCTTCCCTCATCTACCCAGGCAGTTGTTCCATCACAGATGGCTGTCAGATGGGTTAAGCGTGATTTCCCCTTGGTGAATCCATGCTGCAGGCTCCCAATCACTTTCTTGTCCTCCATGTTTCCTTTGAAACTGGTTTTGTGGAATGAAAAAGATGAAACTCAGAGGCAGGTGATGGAAAATGTTACTGAAAATACGATGCTAAATATTGACAGAAGAATTATCAAATTCTCTGCTTTCCTCTCCTCAGAGTGAGGACAGAGTTATTTAGGCCTTCAAAGAATGTGCTGGTAGCAATGTGCCTATTCACAGCTGTTCTCATTCCAGCAGTACTGAAGTTTAAGGGTGAAAAGGGATATCTAGCCCAGAATAGGTCAAAATGAATCAGTTTATCCACCAGGCTGCTCACAAAGATGGAAGCCCAGCTCTGCTGTGTGAGAAGCTTTTCTCCTTTTCTTCTCCTAAAAGAAAAGATACAAGTAAAAAGCCCTCCTTCCTATAATGGATAATTTTCCTTCATAGTCGCGATGATGCTTTTGTAAGCAAAAGCTTGGTATGTCAGCTTGCTGTGAGAACAGTGCATGAACTGCAGCAACAGAAGCCTTATGGAGATAGATGAAAATTGTCAAATGTACAAAACTGATAATTATTAGTATGGATTAAATGTAAAATTGAATTCCTCTGAACTTTACTATTACAATTTACTTATATGTGTGGTCACCTATCAATTGCTTTACTTAACAGTACTTTACTTTCTTCAAGAATGATGCCCAGTAACTACAGCTAGAAAATGGGAGTCCTAATCCTTTTTTTTTTTTTTTGTAAAAAGGGCTAATTCATATTATTAGATATCTTACCAGTGCAATCATTTGGTGTTTTTTTTTTTTACTGTTGATTTGTTTGTTGTTTTTCTGATATCACCATTATAAGCCCTCTAGCAATCTCTGTACTTTATACTTGCATATTTATTTCACTTCCTATGATGGAAGAATTTATTTTGTTTATATGTTTATATAGATATTATTTGACTAATACAGTTTGGAGAAATGTAAGATAAGTGAGCTGTCACAGTGAAGCAATAGCCTCAAGAAGGAGGAGACTCTGATTCACGGAATTTGAGAATTCTCCGCTCAATATCCAACTTAAATGCTGTGGATTTTCATCTCAGTTGACTGGTCTCTCATTTAATTGTTTTTAAAAAGCATAGTCAGTGTCACGCCAGAGTGATTTATACTAAGTTTTCTTTGAGCTAAGTTATTCTAGAAGAGGATAGATACTGAAAAAATATTTCTGTTATGGCGTTTTATAGAGAGGCTAAGTGCTTCCATCTTATCTGTAGCTTTAGAGCACCCAAAATCTGTGGGCATTCTAAAAAGGAACTCCAGAGCATCAGTTTTTAAGGTTAGTGTTTTGACTATTTGGTCATGAATTCGTTGGGGGTAAGATAAATAACAACAAAAGTATTTTTATTGAGCTAATTTATAATAAATACTAAGCATGGTTGTTTTCGTTACTTATTCGTTGAAGGTAAATCCTTTCAGGCAAAAGCTCAAATAGTGTAACAGATAGAGAAGGTTCTTGCTTCTTGCTGATTATTCTTGTTTGAGACATAATTTATGAAAAAGTCTCTGTAGTTACATAGAGCTTAGTTTCACTAAAAATCAAGCTCCTTCTTGCTCCTTGTTTTGTGTCTAGTCTATTTTAAGCCTAGACTAGATTTATATATATAAAAAAATCAATTATTAGGAATGTCACACCAATGTTATCTGAATTGTCCTACTCTTCTTAAGCTAAGCCTCCATAAAACGTTTGGGAATGTTTTTTAACCAACTCTTGAAGGATATTTTATCAGTTTTTACTTATAGTCATTTCTAGATCTAGAACAACAGGAACGGCTAATCTAGAGGATTTTTTTTCCCATAATTTTGAGAAACTTGTTGGGAAAAATATATGATTTTTAATTTGGTGGTTTGAATTCAGCAGGTTGTTTTCTGGACAAAACAGATGATTTTCATCAGTGCTTTCTCTAATTTAGATGTGGTCTAGCAGATTCCAGATAAAGATAACAACCTTTTCTGTGGGATGAGGATGATGTATGTCTGAACTTGATCACATATTTTGTTTGTTTTGATTTTCATAATGAACTGAACCATTTTTTCAGCTCTGTAATACAGTTGCTTTTGTTGTTCTTATTTTTAACAAAAAAAATGTTTCAAGCAAAAACTATTTCTGGTGTACTGAGGAAATAGTTTAAGTATCTCAATTTGGTTTTCACTGAAGCTGCTGAAAGAGCTCTTGTTGAAATCAATAGTAATAGGACTGAGCTTTGAATACACGAGTTCTACCTCTGAGAACTTATTTTTAATTTATTAAACTTATGATATTCCTAGTATTAAAATATGTTTGATTGACTCCAATTTCCAATGTTGGGAAAAATGCTGCAGAAGAAAAAAGAGATTAATTGTTGCAGGGAGAGTGAGAGAGAGGAACCCAGTAACAAATCATGCCCATTGCAGCAGGAGGGCAGTGCAGTTCCCCTTTGCCCAGGTTCAAGTCACATTCCTGGGAGTGTGTTGTGGGCTTCTCCAATCATTCTGCTGCTTTTCCACCCCACCTCCTGAATGGATTTTCTTGCAGAAATAACTGGCTGAATGCAGACACACCTGTATTTGGTTCATTATCTTAGGCAATTTTGGTTTTGCCGCTGATGTGTGTAGTAGATAAGTTTAAAAAATGCTATTTATTTAGCTGATAATTGTTACCCTGGAAACTAGATCTGTTGTTTGTTTCGCTGTAAACCTAGCTGCACTGAAAAGTTACCCCTAGGCACTGACAGCTGAAAATTTCCAGGGCTGGGACTCCTATGAATTTCTGACACAGCTGTTCTTAAACATTTTTTTTCAGCATATGCATCTGTGCAGTGGAGCCAACATTGAAAAGTGCACCATTGCTATTCTTTTTCTCACTTAAGCTTCAGCTAAGGTTGATTGTGGTTAGTTGTATTTAAAATGTTTTTAAGAAAGTTTCTGAACAAGAATTGAGACATATTGAGACTTTTTCATAAATTATGTCTCAATTGAATTGTCAACAAGAACAGTTTTCACCGTTGGTCAAAACTAGAGTTTTGTTAGCTCCATTTGAGTCATCTGACTTTTCCAACTTTTTTTTTTCTCTCTCAACACTGTCATATGGAAACTTAGTATAATTATGTTCAATAAGAATCTGAGAATTCACCCAAGCTTTGTTTGGCACAGAAAATCACAGGAGTACAGTCATACTTTCATATTCCTATATACTTAGCCTGACTCTTGACATAAAATACAGTATTGTCAAGACGGTTTTCCTTTTCTTCTTTACTCTGTTTCTTCAAATGTCTGTTTCAGCAGCTACAGCTCTTGTCCCACTATTATATGACTAGTAGCAAGTTGCTACTTTACAATGTGTAAAAGTTCTTGCAGCTGGAAGTGATATGCCACTGATATTTTCCACAATTTAATCAATCTATTGACTAAAATCTATTTTTGTGAAGGATAAATTCATGGAATTTAGTAAAATATTGTTTATTGTTTACACTATTATATTAAAACTATATTAAACTATATTTATATTAAAACTATATTAAAACTATTATATTGTTTATTGTTTAAACTATTTCAACATTATAAACATTGTACAGATTAAACCTTCAGTTTTGAATAGATTGAAATATTTGCAAATTTAAAAATTTGGAAATGAATTTCGTATTCTAGCTTTCTCTCTGTGCAGAAGATGTTTTATTTTCTAATGAGGCCAGGTTTGTTCTTAATGAACTTACTGGCAGTACTCCTGCTTGAGTCCTAGGAAAACATTCATGCCAACTATGTGGGAATGTGTGAGTATGTGACTAAAAAATAATCACACCTGGCAGGCACTGTGTCACCTTGCTTCTAAAGACAGAGAATCCCAGTAACAGTTTTTTGGGAGTATTGGAGAAGCAGACGGGTAACAAAAGAGAACTGACTGGCCATGCCAAAATCTCTAAATGTCTTGTCTTCTGAGCATTGCTGTTCGGATGCTAAGCTATTGGTAGCAAGTGGTTAATAATGAACTGCAAGTGTAGATATTGCATTAGTTCTCTCATTAACTAAGATTTCTAAAGGCATAGAAAGGATAGCATAATCACAGAATCATTATGTCTGGAGAAGACCTTTAACAATGCTGGTTTATGATGGGTGCCAATTTCAAAATTTATTTTCAAAAGCAGAAAATTCAAGCTTTGACTTCAGAATAATAGTTGTCAAAATACGAACTTACTTCTGAGGAGGAAGCCTCTCTGTTTTCAATTTTGCATATCTTTTAATACATACAAGCCAAATACTCCTCTTGAATTTTTAAAAATTACTGATAGGAATAGTTTAGGTCATGGCATTGTGAAGTTTACTCTCTATCTTCAGGTTGACTTCGTAGCGGAACTGTTGAGAGGTCAAAGCTAACACTTGTGTCTAAGTTCAAGTAACTTGAATTGTGCATGTAAGAAAGAAGAAATAGCAGGAGCCCAGTGTCAATCTCAGAAACAGGAAACAACTACTTACCTGTGAAGAATAAATGAAAGGTATCAATTCAGGACACTAAGATATTCATAGTAAAAATTCATTAATAGGAACAATTGAAGAAAATAAAAAGAAACAGCCAAGGGGTAAGAAAATATGACTGGAAGTAGAAGGAGATAAACAAGATACCCTACCCAGATGCAGTAGGGTTCAGGATATCAAGAGAATAGCTGTTCTGGTTATTTCCTTCTCCTTCCTGTCTAGTATAGCTACAGACTTCTGAGAGTTTCCCTTTATAGAATGGAAATGGGATGTGCTTTCTTGAGGAAGCTAACTTAGCATCATTGCTACATTTCCTGGAGTAATGTGTTTTTTTTTTGCAATGAGTCTAACTTGAATACTCTGCATTGCAGAAATGGAAAATTTTCAAACCTAATTCATAAGAGCTAAACTCTGAGGTTTGCAGTCTTCATTCATATTGCAAACATTATCAGATCACATTCAAGTTTAGTTTTTTTGGTTTTTTGACCTTTTCACATGCTTCATAAGAGAGGTGTGACATTCTTGTTCCTGATATTTCTCTTTCCTAAAAGTGTTCCCATTGCTGGTAGCCAGAAGGATCATTATACCTCACAAATTCAACTTAGCTCTTTGAGAGACATAATGCTGTTTGGCATTAGAAGAGTAGAAATTTGCCTTCACAGAAGAAACAATGTTTTTATATATCTACTTCTAGCAGAAGCATGTTTGTTAGTATACCAGTCTTTGGTGGCTCTTCTGTATTTTTCAGTAGAAAGCCAATTGTCTGCCAATAGCAGAAATACTAAGAACACGAGGAAAGGGAAATTACTACATACATATGTTCTTATTACTAATTAACTTAGAAGGATCATTAAAAGATTGTCTCATTTCTCTCTCTTTTTATACTTGTTAATCATCTGTAATCCTGCATATGACTTTTTTTTCCACTTTTGCAATGTTGCCACTTGCATTTCTTTCTCTCAGCAAACATTCTGTTTTAATAACAAAGAGAACATGACTCGGTTGTGTATTCAGCACAGTGCATATGAAAATTTACGACAATAATTTTCACAAGCTCCATGATACTGTGGTAAATGTTCAAAGCCTAATTGTTCCAAACAACTCCTTCATCTCATTTCAAGGCATCCTCATGATGTAGGTGGTGTTCAGGCAGTGCTTTAAGTACTTTCAAGAAGGCTGTGATGATAAAACACTTGTTTAGAAGTGGGGAAAGTAATAGGAATAGATTCCTCATGATTTTTTCTACACACTGTAGAAAAAGTGTGTATACTTGTATATTCATGCATATGAAAAACTTTTTGCAGAGCACTTTTAAAACTCCTTTTGTGTGCTTTCAGTTGTTTATTAATCGAGTCTTAGTCTAATGACTTAATCATTTTTGGAAAATGAAGCCAAAACAAAGATAGAGACGGGGCAGTATCTTCACCTGCACAGTTTGTTTTTGCTGACATTTCCTAGAGTTTTCTCTGGATACCAAGTTGCTAGCTGAATTCAGAAACCTGTGTCAGCTTTTTCTTTGGAATCACAGGGAACTTTGCTTACTATATGTATTTTTGTTTAGTACCATTTATGCCCTAGTGTTGATGCTATGTACCCTTCATCCATTATCTAATGTCCTCTGGTTAAATAGACATCTAAGAATGTTTTGTCTGTGTTTTATTTCAGAAGTGATTATCTGAAACTGCTAAACAGCTAGTGATAATGAAATCTTTCCAACATAAATGAAAGGTAATGGTAGTTGTTGTTTGCTAGTATATTTGTCAAGCTTAAGTATTTGAAATTGCTGCTTGAATGGCAACCTTCCCTAGTTTAACAAACTTTCCTAACAAGGTCAAGCTGGGGGATAGAAATCTAAAAAAAATGACTAATCAAATGATGCTGTTTGTGGTTCACTGCAGATCTTAGCACACCCGTAGTACACCTGGGTTCTGCAGCAGCAATGGCAGGAGCATTTCCAAAAAGGCTGTGAATAATCCATGTCTATGAATAATGAATAACACTGTTGCAAGATATGCATTATATCTCCTCCTTCAGATAGTAATGCAGGCTTTAATCTGGACTTCACTGCATTGTACAGTCATTTTAAGTCATACAAAATGAATGTAAAAATCTCCTGTGCATCATATACCAGACTTAGTGAACAAACTCACTTCATTCATGTCTCTAAAATGAGAATTTTACCCAAAGCTGAAAAATTTACAGTGTTTGTTGCTGCTTAAAAACCTTGCTACTATGAATAGACAAGTGGAAATGCTATTTTTTTGGATAATTTATCCAGAGAAGCCCTTTAAGAGCACTGAAATGCCTTCTAGACCTCTGCTAATGTTTCCATGAAATACCAAATTTCTCATGTAACAATCAAATATCTCCTTGAAACATTCCATAATATACACTATTGGAATATGAAGGGCTGCTTTGTAGCAAATCCGTAATGTCAGACTTGTGCAGATTAGGTGAGGAGTCTTTTCTTCTAAGAGGCTGAAAGAAAAGAGAGAAAATTATGTTAATAGAAAATGCTATTAAAAATGTCATTAGATTCTCCTAGGATCTAATCATCGTAGGTATTTTTTAAAATTCCAAACAATTAGTCTAAGGAAGTCCAGACTTTTTAAAGCTTAAGAGATTTTCTCTTTAAGCTAAAAAGTTGGAATTATTCAGACCTGCATGAGAGGTTTAAAATTGCCTCCCTGGAATTTTGTTAACATAAAATACCCTGTAGGTCAGTCACATCAGAATAGAATGTGATCAGCAAATCCAGCTTTTCAAGCACTGTTCACAGTACTGCTTGTGAAACTAGCCATATCTGTATAAAACATTCCAAAATTGTTTGTGCAAGTAGATGTGCTTGCCTATATCATGCAGTTGAATATAGAAGCCTGTAAATATTTTCATTAGTAAAATAAATGAGATATCTCGGTAAATATTGATTATTGTTTCCCCTACACAATGCAGGCTTATATGAAGGTTTCTGATCACTGTCATTTCTGTCATTTAAGACAATAAATTATAGTGCTATACCTCATGAAAGAAAAGTCTTCTGGCATTCTGTATCTTGTAAAAGTCCGAAGTGTCTGAATTTAACCTAATGTCCCTTGTCAGGAAGCCAGAACCTGGAGATCCCACAACTGCGTTCCTGCAGATAGGCTTCTGAAACCTGACTTCATGTACAAGAGTCAATATTTGTTTCAAAGTCTAAAGACCACCTCTATTGTAAACATCTACAAACCACTGCAGCAAAAGCTCTCTTAGGTAAAGACTGTTTCCTAAGGCACTGGGGAAGTCCTAACGTTTTACGTCTGTACACTAATATTGTCACAAGCCACGTGAACGCAGAAGATCCCAAGCTGCTAGGAAACTGCCAAATTGATTTATAGATCTATGGCTATACTGGAACTTAGTTTGGTCATAGCGGTACAGTTTGCATAGATGAACAGACCTATCATTGAACCATAAGGAGTCTCAACCATTCCTCAGCAAGGAACTGTGGGTGTGTGAATATCTTAGATGTTATTGCACCCCTTGTAATATGGGAATGGAAAACACATCCAGGGATGTCATGCAGATTTGCTTTCTTTAAAGTTAAAGGGAGATATTTCTAATCAAAGACTTTTCCATTTCAATTCAAGGCATAATTTAAACAATGAATGTGTAATTTATGAAAATAAATATAATTAGCTAAATTCTAAAGCTATGCAAGTTACACACTGCTACATTTACTAAAGAAAAGCCTGTTGCTGTTTGAGGCAAAGATGGAATATGGCTCTACTCTGTCATCCACCTCCTTATCATTTCTGGAGGACCCAGAGAGTTTATGATTCCATCTTAACAGGGCAGTATACAAGCAAATGCAGTACATTGATGTTTAGAGTTTGCAACTTGAATGGGAAAAACGGAGATTAAAGGCATACCTAAATTTATATCAGGATTGTTTAACTCTTTCTATAGGAAGCAACAAAATTAAAAAGCATTTACTTATGGTATACAATTTCTAATTGATGAAGACTGATTAAAAAATATGGACAATTTTTAAATTTCTTTATTGTGCATGAAATTATTCCCTATAGAGGTACCCATCTATAGTGTGTTAATAATGCATGTTTTTGTAAACAGGTATTTTATACCTGTTTATCTGTTAATACTAGAGCCTTGGGGAATGATCACAGGGTTGGTTTAAATATGATGAGCTAAAAAAATATATGTATATATATAGAAAAATATTATTGAATTCCATGATGGTTTCCAGTTCAAAAGAAAAACTGTTCCCTGTGAATTTATTATTGACTACTGTTGACTTTAATGAAAGGTAGATTTGGTCTTAAAAGTATTTTGGTTTCATTATTTTATGTATTGTATAAAGTGTATATATATCATATTTTTAATTTTATCCTAAGAAGCAGCTCAAAATGATGATTTCACGTACAAGGCCCTTAGCAGCCTGCTCTAGTTGCACCTGCTTTGAGCAGGGGCTTGGCTAGGGACCTTTCAGCTTCAACTGTTCTGTGATTCCATGATGCCTCTGGAATAGAGAAGCTGAGGTCAAAGAGGACAAGCATGTAGAAGAGGAACAAAATGAATTATTTTCTTTGATGTTCATATTGGAAGAATCTGAAAGACGATCGGAGGAGTGGAAGGTAAGGCAGATGGCAGACTCACCACAGGCTCTCTCTGAAGCTGAAGTAACTGTTGAATAAGATAAAATGAGCATGAAGAAATTACTGTGACTGAAATTTGCATTCATCCAGAAAGTTGCAAGAAAACTCAGGGATGAAATAGCTAAATTGTTAATGGTAGCATGCAGAGGTTGCAGGAGGTCCTGTATTCTAGAAAAGGAGAAAGATTATATGAAAGGAGGAATGATGAGTGATAGAAGATTAACACTCATCTGTGATCCCAGGCTTGTTGCCCCCTTTCCTTCTACAATCAGAATCTGTTTTTCTGTCCCATAATATTGGACTTGGCTATGAATGTCTATGATCCAGTGAAATTCTACAGCTGCATGGCTGAGAGGCCTTGAGCCACTCAGATTTTCAGGTAACGATAGATAGAGCTGAGTGTTCTGCAACAGGTGGGAGTTCTGTGTTGTGTTCCTCATATTCAACCTCTATTGCTCTGACCAGGCTTGTCATGCTTCATGCAAAAGAAACCCAATCAAAGCTTCCTTATGATAACTTTAAAAACAAGACAGAATAATCTCTGCCCACAACCTTCCCTAAAACAAGCATGCAGGCTAAATCAGATTTCTGTACCAACAGATGAAAAAACCCTCAGAGGTCCCTGCGAGGGAATATAATTTCATACTTACAATATCAGGAAAAGGATCAACTGCCGTAAATCCTTGAAAACACATTCATATTGCATGAACAATTAGTAAATAGCACAAATAAAATGAGTATTGACTTTATAATTTTTTTTTGAAAAAAAAAAAGTCTAGGAAAAGTCTTTTCCTTCCATAGACATCAATCAGGAATTAATATCTCGCATTATTTTGTAAATTGAGACTAAATAGTAGGATAAAAACTAAACTGTGAACCTGCTAAACCATTAGCTTTAGTATAATAATATCTGATAACATGGAGGAGAGGGAAAAAAAAGACTCATTTAGAGAAACACTTCCCTATGTGTATTATTTGTATGCATGAAGTATTTCTCTCTGTTGTTAAAGTTAAGCACGAATCTGGGTCCTTTAATGATAATAGATTATTTATGTTTTATTATGTAAATGTGTGATCCCTATAAATTGAACCATTTTCCTTTCCATTTGAAAGTTGTGGTCAGGGAGCGAAATTACTTAGCTTAAACAATGGTTTTCCCAGACTGTGATTTTAATTATTTAGAAGCTCTCAGGAGTGTCTTCATGGCTTCTCTTATTTTCCTAAAATAAGTTGCTAAGAGTTAACCAAAACAGTATGAGTGAATAAGTCCAAATTTGTATGGCTTTCAGTGAAAACATGATTCTTTTCAGGTAAATAGATGATGACCAGGTTTGAGGAATAACCTGTCCCCTTCCTTTCCTGTCCACTGTGATAGTGTTTTATCTAGAAGCTATTAGCTCAAACATGTCTTCTTATTTCTACAGATACTATTTATCCATGCAGGCTCCATTCTTAGTGGCTTATAATTATAAATAAGACATCTGTAAAAAGTTAGAAAAAAAGGGAAAGAGTAAAAAAAAATTAAATAAAAGAAAACAAGAAGAAAGGGCGACATATTTAAATAGCCCAAAGGAGATTAAACAACGCAAGCTGAGGGGAGGAAGATGGGGCAGAAAAGCAGATATAGGCAGGAAAGGAGAAGGTGAGCAGCTAAAACAAACTGACAGGAATATGTCATGAGAGCTCTAGGGTCAAGACAATTTCTCAGTCATATCTGTCTAGAGAATCAGCAACATTAATAGCAGCCATTCATAAAATTCTTTTCTCAGTTACATGTTTTTCACTTTGTTATCTTCAGGGCTTTCTCAAGACTGCAGTAAAACCATATAGTCTAGTTGCAGAACTACTAGGAGCTAAAAGAAGCAAAATCGTGGGATGGTGCCTCTTGCAGTTATTCATTGTTATTTGAGTGGCTGGGGTCAACACTGTTGATATGAATAAATACTTAGAGAAATATTCAGAAGGACAGTGCTGTTTTTACGTCATGATTCTCCTGTGTTTTGCATTGTTTTGACGCACAGGAGATATATTGACCAAGATTTTCCCATTAAGCATATTCTGACTAAATGTAGTAGAATGTAGTATAAAGATATTTCATACGTTCATGAGCGCTGTAGGCATTATAAAGACATTAGCAGAGAAACTGACTTTCTTTGGGCTCAGCCACAAAACTGCTGAATTTTACAATAAAGCTTAGAAATTTTGGGAACCTGTTACATTGATAGATGAGTTATTATCAGTAGTATATAATATAGTATATAATAGAGGAAAGTAGTATTATCAATCATTATTTTGCTATTATCATTGGGGTTTTTTTGTTTGTTTTTGGTTTTGTGTATCTTTTTTTTTTTTTTTGGCATAGACAGAAGATCTGTGCCAATAGCACATGATGATAGAGCACAGTCTTACCTTTTTACAAATATTTAACAAATCGTCTGGGATGAGAATCCAAATTAAACATTACCTAACCCTAGAGTGATCTAGAGCTGGTCACAGATATCCGGGAAAAGAACATACTGAGATCTTCATGATCATGAAGAGGAGATTTTACACAAGTTAGGTGAAATGCAGCTGTGCAGCATTTCTAGAATACTACTAAGGGAGACACTATTTTAATGAAGGTGACCTTCCAAAGGCCTGTAGGACCAGTGCATTTAACTAGCTAGAAACAGTCCTAAGAGAGGAGCTGCAGAGATAAAATAAACAGCAGGCCTACAAACCATTTTCTTGTGTGTCAAATTAATTACACTCTTCAGCATTTTAAGCACATTTCTATTTGAGAACAGAATTATGAGAGGCCTGGTTTTGCATTTTGCCTGTGTCACCTTAAAAAAGATTGAACACCTATTTCCAAACCTCTTGTGGTGTTGAAAGCCAAGATAAGGGGATCAGAAGCAAGCGAGGGTAGAACTCATGTTGAGAATATTCAATCTTGTTTGCTTTTGCTGGAGGATAACTTGTAGAACTAGAATGAAATCTCTTACGTGTACAAAGTGAACTTTTGTCACAGATACTTCATCCATCCCACTACATCCTTCTGTGCTTCTGTGCATTTAAGAAGGAATGACTCTCACTGGTGTTATTTTACTTTAAAAATTTAGTGTTTTGAAATGTTATCCATTAACTGAGGCTAATATAATTAGTTACTCTTTGCTCCTCTAATTTTTTGTAATATTCTCAATTTGTAGGTGCTGTTAATGCATTATTTATTCAGACTGGGATAGAACTTTCATGTCAGTGAGGTGAGGTCAGTTTACTCCCAAGAAAGCTATACCTTACAGCATGTATTCAATTTCTGAATTTTGCATCAAGGGCAACCAGTGTGTTTTGTTTTATTTCATTGTTCATTTCTGTGAATTGGCTTCTGTGCAGTAGAAAAGCAACAAAATGTTCTTCAAAATGAACTATTCCATGTCAATGGTAAATAGAGATGGGCCAATACTACAGCAGATTACTGATCAACATTCACGGGAATTGGCTACTGTTTTCAGGAATGTGGTGAGAAAGTGAAAATTTTCTTAAATTCTTACATAAATTTGCAGGAATATAGAGATTTAATTTCAAGGAGTTATAAGAAGTGATCTCTTAAATAACACTGACCAAGAGTTTGATATAAGCTAGCTCAGTTACCAAACAAAAGAGTGGTAAGGATTTCATTGCTGCCAAAATTACAAGGGCTATGAAACAAGCAGTAGGTTCTTGGTTCCACTCCATGTATCAGTACTTCACTTGCACATCTGAATAAATGATTAAATGATTAGGATTCAATGGTTACTGGGGTAAAGGAAATTTTTCATTTGATTTTGGTAGACCAATTATTTGTTCTGAAATGGACACCAGAATGACTTGTGTAAATGAACTAAGAATAATTACACTATTTTTAGTAATGGTTTGGTAGTTCTGGGTATTTTCTGAGCCTGCTTCATAGGTATGTTTACTTGTGAGTTTTAATACTAACTTACAGACATGTATATCCACAAAATTGCAGCCGTTTTTATGCCTGTCACTCCAACAGGCATAGTTATCTTCCACACACTAACCATCTGGCTGTAGAAGGAATATTCAGTAGCCAAACTGAGCAACAGCTTCTTTGGATTTGATAGATTTCGCAATTGGATGTCTGTGCCTCGGGTACAAATATGTTGATTTTTCTTCTCTCAAACTGAAGTAAGCTGTATTCCAAAAAAATTAATCAACCTCCGTCTCTCCTCATTCACTAAAAAAATCTGTGAGATTTCAGCCACCTTTACTGAAAGTTGTGGCAGTTAGTGCATCTCTAATGATTGTGGAATATAAGATGATATAAAAAAGAATTAGGGTGGATCTTAACTAAAGGAAGAGAGGATAGAGAAAAAGAAAGGCAAAAACTGAAGGGAGTGATCTGTATCAATGAGAAACTGCTCATAAACTAGATCTTAAATGTACATGTAGAATGAATGAAAATATTTCAGGAGAGAATTTTACATTTAAAGAAATAAAAAAAAATAAAGAAAATGCAGTCATATAATGCAGAATAAATTTCTTCCAGCCTTTTAGGGAGACAGGCATTTACAGATTTTTTATCTATCCCTCTAAAACCACAACAAACGGTTGGAAATACAACATAGATCCCTGAATTAGGGGAGAGTCAAACTAAAGGAGCAGCTGGACTGAAAAGCAGCCAGTACTTCTGCATTATTTCTTGCTCACTTGAATTTTTAGCCTTACTAGTCTTGCATAGTTTTAATCCAAAATGTTTCCAAGAGCTGAGTTAATCAGTGAAATATCGCAAAGTTAACTAACTCCCCTGCGAGGAAATGGGCTCTTCCATTTTTCTCACATGATTATCTAGGCACTTTCACTTTTCCATATATAGGAGGAACACAGGGCCTGACAGATCAACCAGGTAGGGCTACAGAGCAAAGGCACATGCATACTCCCTGCACACATACACAGACACAAGCACATGCTGATTTCGCTCACTGAAATTCAAGTTAGTGTAAGAGGTAGTGACTGAAAGCAATAGTAGTTCTGCTGGTATAGAACCTTCTGCCTTAAAAGAAGAAGGCACTAAAGTAAGATCTCTTCAACTACTGTTGAATAATCCATCAGGAAAAGCTTCGAAATCATGAATGGGCCGGTGGATGGCTTATGTGATCATACCCTGGATGATGAAGGGGCTTTCATGTTCACATCAGAGTCTGTAGGAGAAGGACATCCAGGTAAGAATTCAGCTATGGCACATATGTAAGAGGAATAATATTTGTATTTACAATCTGTTTTTAAAAGCATGACAAAGAATTGGTTCATTATTAGTGTTGTGACAGAAGGGATTCCTAGCAGGGCGCTTCTGTTGTTATTTCTATTGGACTTTGTTGGTGGAGACTGTAGAGACGTGATAACAAGGGTGTTTCCAACAGAAGTTCCTGTGCCTTTGCAGGGTGTGTGTTACACTGGGGAGGGCAGTGGGGTTCGTGCTTGCTGCTCCTTCTCTTTCATCTGATTTTTTTTTCAGTGTTACAGTGGAGACACTACTGTATCCCTAATAGGCTCAAGTTTCACATATGGATAAGAATGCATTACTTGCTTCTCAAGTTCCATATCTTTATGGGCTCTGTGAAACTCCTGCATACATGCTATGTTCTAAAACTGTCTGTCACCCATCTCCAGAATCTTTCTTAAGCAAGCTATTTTAAAGCCTTTAAATTCAATGGTCTCAGCTGCTGTACATGGCAGAGCGGCTGGTATTTTTTCCCCATTTGATCATCTGTCTTTTGATGCAATATATGGAACTGCTTAAGCAAATAGTGGATAGGTGCTTGCTAAATAGTATGGTCAGCAGAGTTTAGTTCAGTTTTTTTTTTTGAAAACAAACGTTCATCTGCCACAAATATGTACTTTATGTCAACAGAAGTGTTCCCCCAAATGAGGCCAGGGGCTGTTTGATGTCCTGAAAAGTGTATTTATTTTAGAAGGCCATTTGCCATCTTGTACCTTCTGCCATGATCAGGCTTTTTTTCAGGTCTGTACTCGTGTTATGCGAATAAATCATAAATTGGAGTGATGATAAAGCAGTGAAGAAAAAGTAGTATGAAAACCACTTTTGTGTCTATAATTTTGATACGTTTCTATGAGATTACCTGTATTACTGCAGAAAGAGTCCACAGCTGATGCAACTGAGTACCTTTTTTTCAGTTTCAGGGCAGCTACACCAGGTTAAGCCAGTTGGGGTTCTTTCTCATGTAACAAGGTCAGAAAATGACAGACACATTCAGTCCTTGGGACATAGGTCCTTTCTCAAATTTATATATAATTACATCTAGTGTATTTGGAAATATAATTTCATAGGAAAAATAATGTTTAATTATTATTCCCAAAGATGACAGGTCAGAATTTATGCTAGCCTAATTATTATTTTTAATTTCTTTGGGGCAGTAATAGGTAAGTCCCCAAACAAGAGGAGATCTAGTTCAAGTTAGTCCACACAGATTTAGTTTTGTTCCTTAGCTTGCTTCCACAGTTCACTTTTTGTCTTGCTTCTTGTTTTAGGATTTGAATCTGTTTTTCAATTCTTACTCACATTCCTTTCTTTACTCCTAAAATATGTTTGCCCTCCTAGACCTCTCTAAAGAGCATTATCCTTCTCCTGTTCAGAAATATTCAACAGACTGTTGGGAAAATGTTATAATTTGTTAGATAGATCTCTGGGTACTTCCAGATGCACACCAAGGAACACAAGAGGCTTACTGTAGGTGAGGGAGTGGAAAATGAAAATTGTAACTTATTGGGACTTTTTACGAACTATCATGCTTATACTTTCCTAAGCAACATTAAACCTATACCCACTACAAAATAAAGATCCTGATTTTCCAGATGAAGGGAGGCTGACAGTAAATCACTCTGGGTGGCCATGTGAATTCTTGTTCCCAAACACAGCACACTGATAGATCTTAAAGGTCTCAGCAGTAGGTCTAATTTTTGACAGCAAAGTCACCCTTTATAATGTTCATTCTTATATCCTGACCACCCACCCTTTTTACTGCCTATGGTTTTACGCTAAAGGTGTAGAAGATTGCCAGTAGCTTGTCATTAGGCAGGAAATTCTTGGCTGTTTCTCAAAGGTGGCATCATCATCTGAGGTGGCATCATCATCTGAGGCTGTACTTGGGCTTTTGATATTGTCAGTAGAGGTAGAATATTATGAGGTCTTCTGATTGATAACCAGTGGATAATAAGCCTGTTCCTATTTGCTCCTCTTTTGTATGTGATACTATAATTTTGTTAAGAGGGCTTATGTAAAGTAAATATCCTGAACCATCTCCTTGTCTGGTGGAATTCTAACTTATTCTGCTTGCATTAGTTGGGGTTTTTTGCTGTCATATAGACGTCAAGAAATGAAGAGGGAGAAATTACATACTTAGGTATAGACAACTGCCACATACCTATGCAATGCTTAAGTGTTCCATGTAACTAAGCCGCCCAAATTCCATAGAAGCAATTAATGGTAGGCGATAATTAATACGCTGATGTTACTCATGTTCAGCAAAGAAACTTTATACAGGACCCTGCTTATTCCATCTTCTCTGTCCAACTTCTTCCAAATCATCTATGTGTAAAGTTTAGCACTTCCTTCCAGGAGGTCTTTAAATCTTGGAATTTAGTGGAGCCAAATCCAAACTCCCAGAACCCTTACATGTAGCTTGCCTCTTATTAATAAAATAAAAGTGCATAGATAACAGCATGGGAAATACATTTAAGTTTATTCTTCAATAATTGTGTTTCATCCCTGCTGTATTTTGCATTGTTCTGGAAAATTGTGCTGCACAAGGGCCTCACTGTGCTTTGGAAGACGTTGTGTGTTACTCTAACCCACAATGTCTTACAGGTGCCAAACCACTTAGGATTAATTCCTCCTCTTTTCTGATGTAACTTCAGGTGGAATTGCCTGCAAACATGTAAGTCAGTTCTCTAGTAAGTATCAAGGAGTCTTTGGAAACATAAGAGGATATTATCTACTAAAAAGAGACTTAGATTTTCATCTGTATTAAACAAATATTTTTTGGGGTGGATTTTTGCAGAATAAAAAACACAGATAGAAAAACAGAAAGCAGAGGTTTTTTTTCCCCAGAAGGTAGATGCTCATATGTCTTACACCTAACAATGTTATATATACTTAACATTTAAATAATGCTTACGTAAACTATGTATTGAACAAAAAGAACAAGTGTACAAGCTTATCTTGTATATTCCTTGACGCCTTTTCTTTAAACAGTATAGTGTTAATATTGAACTACCCTGCCTTTTTCAATTAACACTTCTCAAGAGTCTTTTAAATACAAACACCAAAAATATATAATAGAGGGAAAAGTCTTCAGATCTTTTCTGTGATTCTTTTGAGGGTGGAAAGCTTATTATTTTGATGAAGTGTTCTTGGTAAGTGTCTGCATATCTCGGAAGTTTTTTCATCAAGCTACCATGAATTGCTCAGCTGATCATATTTTGAGTGTATAATTCTTTATAGTTTAAAATGATAGTTTGTGTTGATGTGAATAAGGTATCATTAAAGACATAGCTACCTAATGTTATTCTGGTGTTCACAGGCTTTTAAGAAAATTAACCATGCCTTTTGAAATGTCTGATGTTTGTTGCGTGTACTACTCAATCAAGGTCGGAACTGTGGCTGAACCTGTTTGCTCTGCTTCAAAGGGCAGAGCTTTTTTGAAACAGAATTTTAGTGGTTACAGTTGTTCATACATCTTTCTTTTTCTTTTCTTTTTTTTTTTTTTGACTCCTTGAAACCAAACTCTTGGGGATGTCCTGAGAACTTGCAGTTGTCACTGATTTTAGTTTACACAGTAGTTCATTTTTAAGTTCATTCCTGAATGTTAGGCTCTTATAATATATAGTATGGATTCACATAAATTTATGTCCAACTATATGGAAAATAAGTAATGTGAAGATTCCGTTTATTAGTGGAGATCAGCTTTGCTGTTCAGTGTCTCCTTACCTCATACTTCGACATCCAAGCATTTGAATGTGGCTTGTTGTCAGCTCTCCCAGGCTTGTGCATTCTCTTTACAGCTGTCAAGAGCTGTTCGTACAGCTACCTGGCATCTCTGCTGTATGAGCTGGGTCTTTATGGGATGATGGGATTTCTTGTAAGAATTCATGGGCTTCTGATACTTTCCTGCTCAGTCAAGAATCCTTAGATTAGACATCCTTTCTTTCCAGTCCTATCCTAGGGGATCACTACATGAAGGTGTGCATCAGCAGGATTCAGATCTATTACAAGTTAGAAGTTCCTGGTGTTTTTCCATCAAATTCTTAGTTGGTGATCCCTGTTGACATATCCTGTCATATCTAGCAGCTAATAAGAGAACTTGAACAGCTGAGATGAGAAATTTAAATAACAGAAGGAAGAGTGTTTAAAGCCTCCTGAGCATTGCTAAAAATAGAAATGCCTAGTTCTATTTTGTATTCAAGAGCTTGAGTAAGAGCTGAATTTCCTCTAATTTAATGCATTAATCAACTGGTGATCCAGCTAGATTTCTCTTTCAGGTCTTGATAGTTTACTATCTGTACCGTGTGTGTGTGTGTGTAGAGTTAGTGTTGGCCAATAAATGCATCTAGATGCACAGGCAATACTAACAATCTGAAATGGTATGGAATTGTCAACCTGATTTGTCTTAAGCTATTTTCATTCAAAAAATCTACTGCCAGCATGGCAAACTGTATTATTTGGATTCATTATTTTCCTATGAAAATCCTCACTTAGTTTTTAAAGGCCAAAAAAAAGACCACTGCTATAATCTGACCTTCCTTCATACACAGATAATGAAAAAAACTTTTAAAAGAGTATCCAATTTTCCTTTAGGGATCTGAAGAGATGAAGAATCCTGCGTGCCTTTAAATGATTGGTTTTAATGGTTCATTACTCTCATATTTCTAAGATTTTGTTTTTTGAACCTTTCTTTCATCAAGAAATGTAACACTTAGGTACTTGGGGATTGTGATCTCAATACCTATTAGTATTTCCCCTGGCTGGCTGCTTTTTCTTCAGCCTTTCAGAACTAAATTGAGTTTGATAAACTTCATTCTGTAGGATATGCTTTCTGTTCTTGGGGCATTCTTCTGTCTGTCTGAAATCTTCCCACAACTTCTTAACATTGTCTTTGAAATACTATCACAAAGAATTAGTATGTCTGTAGCAGCCTCACTAATGCTATAATTGAGATAATTTCATTTCCATGGGTGGACGTTCACCTAGTTTTGTATCATGAGTTTTCCAAATGATGCTCTCCTAGGACAAAGTTTTCCATTCTGTAAATACAGGCTGTGTTTTTTGTTCATGAATGTTGCTGTATTATTTTGCTTCTAAAAGGGAAAGGGAATCTGTCAATATCCATTAAATAGTGTAGAATACTATATATTTTATCCCATCCCTTTCGCCCCCCTCCCCCCCCCCAAAAAAAAAAAAACAGGAAAACCTTCTGCTACATTCTCATTGATTTTACTGCTTATTAGAGCTAATGCTCCCTGAGGACATATCAGGGAAGCTTTAATCCATAAATTAGATATAATCACAGCATGCAAAGACAACAAACACAAGGTTCTGTGTACCAGGTAAGTGACAAAGAGAAATGAGGATGAATTAGTCATGTTTGGTAACCTCTTGGGTATTTTGGAAAAGAAATACATATCTTGGTATCCCTGTATATGTCAACAGGGAATTTGCACAAATCTGGAGCTACTGAAATCAAATGAAAGTGAGATGTTTTCTGTGTTGCATGAACAGGAATAAAGATGGTTACTGGTGTAGAAATGTGTGTTTTTTCATGTAGAAATGGAAATTTTCAAGAGACACTAAACAATGTTTATTTAGATTTTTAACTAAATTTCAAGAATGGCATCTGATTTCTATCTGATTCCTATTTTGCAGTAGCTGTCCGAAATTCAGTAATCCATAGTTTCCAAGAGACTGAAAGATCCAGTCTAGCCTAACTCTCTAATAATATTTTGTGATATCTTTTTCTGTATTCAAATGGTTAATATGAGAGAAAGCGGTTTCAGAATCACTTTATTGTCTACTCTCTGCTTTGTCTCTGTTAGCTAAAACTGCACTTGAAACTAAAAGATCATTTATTTTGATTTAAGAATGAATGTGTTAGAAATCTCAAATGGTGCCGTGATACAAAACGTCGCTTTCCAAATTGTGTTGCGCAGTGGCAAGTCAAGAGATTTATTTGCTTTACCATCCTTCATGTTACAGCAGCAGCTAAGCATTGTATACAATAGTCGGCTTTTTTTTTTTTTTAGTACCAAGTTCTTAACCTCTCAGTTAAATCTACTTGTTTAACATACTTGTTTATCACTTACATATGGAAAACTATAGGTGAGGTTGTATTCAGTATTAATTTACACTAGTAATACCCCATTCCCTATTGTGCGTGCGTCTGTGTGTGTGTATATATATGTATATATGCATGTTTATATATGTATGTTTCACAGTCCTTTATTCATTTAATTAGCTTAAATGCTGCAGTAATAAGCAATAAAAGAGTTCCTTGCTGAATCCCCTCCCTATTCAAATTGGTGTAAACAGTCCATGTTTTGTTTGAGGGCTCTGGTTTTGAGTCACAACTTTGATGTCTTCCAGATAAAATCTGCGATCAAATCAGTGATGCTGTGCTAGACGCCCACCTCAAACAGGACCCAGATGCCAAGGTTGCTTGTGGTAAGTTTGCTGCTTTGTTTTAGCTCCTGACACCTTCACGTCCAGTCTCTGTGCTTTTTGTGACAAATTTTAAAAATTTGAGACTGTCATGTGCCAACTCATTTTACTCTCAAATAATTAGGTAAAAATTGCAATCTTCTAGAGGAGAGATGAGAAGAAACAGTAAAAGCTTTTCTGAAGACTGAGTTTTGAGCAGCCTACAGAAAGGTAGTATGTACTATATAAGAGTAGGATAGTTACTGTAGTATGTGTGTTAACATTCCTAGGAGAAACAGATTTTTTTAGAGTGGATTTTTCAAGGACAATTTTAATGTTTTATTAAAAAAAATAATGAAGTGCTATTTTTTTCAGTTTTAGTTGCACATAACTGCTTTTTTTTTTTTTTCTTTTTTTTTGCTTTTTTTCCCTGATTTCTCTGCAGAGAGTTGTACCATCAACCCTGGGCTCATGAGCCTGGTTCATTCACTGCATGACTACATCTGAGGGAAAAAGTCTTCCTTGTGTCAGACTGGACACAAGTTTGCAGAATAGACAGTTGCTGATGAGGATTATTCGGCCCAAGTATGAAGCTGAGAGTGATTAAGGCACTAGAAATTGCATCTGAATGCTATGTTTCCCTGAACATCTGGGCATATCCCTGAGTCAAGCTCAGTATTCTGATTTCCCCAGCCGTACATTGCACATGATTTTACTTACTTTCAGACTTGGGGTGAATATGAAAATATTTTGTTGTCGAAGGAGCTAAGACTGCTAATAATATAGGCAAAAAGTACTTGTAATTTAAATGCCCAGTAGTTCTCTCTAGATCATCATCATCACAAACATATTTATTCTTGATATTGGTTTGGATTATTCTGCTTCTGTAATCTTGTTTTCATTTCCTTCTTCAGAGACAGTGTGCAAGACAGGGATGGTGCTGCTCTGTGGGGAGATCACATCTCTTGCTATTGTGGATTATCAGCGAGTTGTCCGAGATGCAATTAGACATATCGGCTATGACGATTCAGCCAAAGGTTGGTGGAAAAAAAAATCAAGAAATGCTTGAATAGGAGGCAGTTGACAACTGCATGACAGGTCTGTCACCACTTCTGAATCTGGACTTTAGCAAACCTAATAAAAATTGAATATCCTATATGAAAGCGCACTGCAACGTGATGCACATTCTCGGTTTATCCTATTATGTAGAAAAAACATCATGTGTTAGTTAAAATTTAAAAGGAGCAGGCAGAACATACTTTGAGATGTACTGTTAGGGCAGAATAGATTTAATTGCAAATTTAGCCACAGAATTTACCACTCATTCAAACTTGTCAGCACTTGAATCTCTGCTATTCACTTGGCAAGTTGATGCATCTTGGTGAGAAAGAGAGGGAAGAAGAAACTCGCTTCATTTATTTTCTCACTACATATTTGTCCTGTGTTAACCCCTGCAATTCTTAAGCATAAAGCAGGTCCTTATTGTGCAAGATGCTTTGTAAATTTGGAACAAACTCCCATACTGAGGTCAAGTTTGTGTACAAGTGATGAAAAGGACAAAGTAATTTATATCCCTGACATATTTCGCTTTCTTCTTCACAGTGTATCTCATTATTTATACATTCAAAATACAAACAGTGTTACCATGAAGCTTATCTTTTAAGAGCTTTTGGTTAACAAATTTCTTTTTTTTTTCTTTTTTTTTTTTTTTTTTGCTATCCCTTAGTTGCTATATATTTTCCAGGGAGATTATGATGGGAGAATATTGAAGTGGCACATCTGCAGGTTACCTCTAGTATGACATTAAAACAGTACTGGCAAATGTAATATTTCATAAGTTTTTTTTCTATCCTGGTGACTGATAATTTTAAGGGAAAATACAGTCACTCAGTAAAAAAAAAATCTTTGCAGAAAATAAAAAAACTAAAGCAAGAAATTATACACGGAGCTATGTTTTTCTTCTGTATATAGCCTTTTTAAGAGAGGATGAAGAGCATTATTCAAGTGGAGAATATAAGTGTGTGTATATGTTGTATTGGCTGTACATGGTTCAGTCAACAGCTGACAGTAGCTACAGTTTTGGGAAAAGTAGGATTTGGAGAGAAGCAAGATAGTCTTGATACACCTAGGGAAAGAGATGGAAAATATTGCATAATCACCTGGAAGTTCTTAAGTTCCTTTTAAAAATCTTTGTCTTGGAGAGTAATGTGAAGTAAAGCTCCACGTCAAGATCTGCTGCAGATCTTGGATCTTTTTTTTACTTCTGTGGTTCTCAGAATTTAGGTACATAAGCTCCTTGTACCTTCATTACAGGTAGTGTATCAGAGATCATAGCCTCCAGTTACTGAAAACATCACCTCACAGGAATTTTTATAGATTTTTTTAATACTGTTTATTTGGGAGAGGCTCATTGTTTACTTTTTGGACTAATTTTCTGCATTTAGCAGTTCATAAACTGAATCAACTTTGCACAAGATGTGAAAGCAAGAGAGGACTAGCAGTAATGGAGAGATGGAAGGGAGAGCAGGGGAGCTGCTTTTTGGTGGTGATCTGATAGTTATGCTAAAACTGTAATGTTTAGCTTCATTCCTGCATTTATAGCTGCTGGCCAAATACCTCATGAGGTAAAGCATCCTTCTGATTTTGAATATCCGAAAAACACGCAAGCAAAGTAAGCCTGTGTACACCCATCCCCCCCACAAAAGGTTTCGGAGTATCATACTGACAAAAATTTAACCAAAAGTAGCACTTAGGTTATGGATTATGAATGTCATGTCCTTCAGGATGAAAATTTTGGTGTAAGGTTCCCTATTACTTTCCTTAATTATGACAGAAAAAACTAATTCACCACTATGCTTCCTTCTGAATAGGCTTTGACTACAAGACTTGTAATGTTTTAGTGGCACTGGAACAGCAGTCACCTGATATTGCCCAGGGTGTTCATCTACACAGGAATGAAGAGGATGTTGGTGCTGGAGATCAGGTGGACAAGACTTATCACATTTAAAACATCAAAGTTGTTTGAATGGAAAGAACTTAGCTCATTGCCTTATCTGCTAAATCAAACACTGTCTGAAGTTTGATTTCTAAATCGAGAACTACACACTTCCATCTTGGAATAGCCCAGAAATCAAAACCATATTTTTTTTCAAAACAATTACCAGGTCTTTGAGTGCCCACAGTTGCTGGTGTTTGTAGTGGCACTCGGCACATGTCAGGAGAGCTCCAGCTGTTTTTGCTGGCTGAGGACATGGTCCTGAGAACTTAGCTGAGTTTTTTTGCTAATGTGTTTCAAGTTTTTCTTTGAGTAGTATTAGATTTCTCCAACCATTCATCTTGCAGCTAGACTTCTCTAAAGTGAGATAAACAAAGGATCTTAACACTTTCACAGAGCTCTTGAGATTTTGCACAGCACAAAATTTGAGGTGATGTTTCAACTATCTGAAGCATTAGTAAAGTGAAGGCAAATACACCAGAATACTTTTAATGCTTACTTATTTCCCAGAGGCAGAGATCTGGTTTATTATAATAGGGGTTCCACATAATTAAGGCTGTCCAAGCTGCATTTCTGTGAGCTAAATAACATATGTAGATAATTACAGTGTGTTCCCAAGAGAAAGATGCTAACGTAAAAACTCCATAATCCGACTGATGCTAGTATGAATGTGTTTAACATTTACAGTCATTCTCATTAGTATTAATATCTAGTTTATAGCAGTACTGTTGAGAACCATAAATGGAGATATCTTAGTCTAGGAGCCAAGCTAATAATGTTCAAATAACCCTAGAGGATTAAATTAAAATGCTTTTATGCTGTCATGGGGACATAATGCTACATCAAATAAAAAGGTATCTGACTTTCTTTGGCACTTTCATGGCCTTCCTTCCCATTGTATCTGAATAGCTTCCTGCCTTTATTGCTTTTGTATCGCAGCCTCCATGGATGAGGTGAAAGGAAGTGCTAACTCTATCTAATAAATGAGAATCTGAAGTAGGGAGTATGGCTGAATAATAGTAGAAGCCATGACTTCCCCGAGGACAGGCTAGAAGCTTGAGGCATTGCAAATGTGAGGCAGGTACGTACCTAAGTGTTGTACTTCCTTGATGTAGTGGTCAAATTCTGTTCCACAGGAGAAATACCACAGATGCAAGCTGCTGTATAAATGTGTCTATACATTAAACTCTCTAGAACCTTTTCACACTAATGAGAACACCTTTTGTATCACTAATGAGAATACCTTTTGTGTTGCAGAATAGTCATGAGATTCTGTTTTGATCAAACAGATCTTTTTTTCTATCAAAAAGACTTATTTTTCAGAAAAAAATCTGAGTTTTTTTCCACATTTCCTTCTACATGTAAATATCTTCAGACCCTCAATGAAATGTTCTTGGAACATGGTCTGTTGCTTACTCTTCTGTTACATGTTGCAACCTGATCAGTGTTTTGGCTTCTTGGACAAAAATGTAAAATAGTGGAAATAAACCTGAGGGCTGTTTACTTTTTGTCTCAGGTGAAATCTTGTGGTCTTCAAGATTCTTCAAGGTTTCAGTGCTTTGAAATGTCTTTTCTCCTCCCATTGTAGGGTTTGATGTTTGGCTATGCAACAGATGAGACAGAAGAATGTATGCCTCTAACGATTATTCTTGCTCATAAACTGAATGCCAAGCTGGCAGAGTTGAGGCGCACTGGAGAACTTCCTTGGCTGAGACCTGACTCTAAGACACAGGTAAGTATCACCTTCATACCAGTTTCACTCTTTTTGTCAACACAGTAGTATTCCAATCATTTTTAGGTAGTCCAAGTTGCTAGAAACTATCACTTTTTTGCTTTCCAAAATCATAGGTATTCTTAAAGAGAGCAGTTGAAGATGTTTGGAATATTAGGATTCCTCTTACATAACCTAGAAGGAGAAAGTAAAGGATTTCCAGTGCTTGTGCTACTGTATTCTTGTCTGTTGCAAAATGATTAACCTGTATCAGAGTGCAAGAAGCACTTATCTGTGTACCAGTGAAAAAACATTTAACCCTTCAGAGTTAAATGCTTAGTTCTGGTTGAAAAATTGTCAGAAAATACAAAGGGTCTATTTGCATGTAGTGATTTGGGCAGTCTTTTTTGAAGAAGTGCCTAAAATGTAAATTCCTCTGCAGCGTGGGAGTTCAGTTGGAGTTACCAATCAAAAGACCAATTTTGGACAATTTCATAAGTAAACAGATTACCCCTAGGGTCTCTCTTTTTTTTTTTTTTTCTCTCCCCTTACCACTGAATATGTTAAGAATGAAAAAGTAGGCTTCAGTTCTCATTCCAAGGCAACAGGGTAAATGGTGACTTTCCTACCATTTTCCTGGCATGACATGGCATGGAGTTTGATATAGACTGATAATACATTTTATAGCATCTTCATTTTTCTCTTCCCGTTTCTCCTTATTCTTCTCAGGTCACCGTTCAATACGTCCAAGAGAATGGAGCAGTCATCCCAGTGCGTGTTCACACCATTGTGATATCTGTTCAGCACGATGAATCCATTTCTCTGGAGACTATGCGCAAAACCCTGAAGGACAATGTGATTCGAGCTGTTGTTCCTGCAAAATACTTGGATGAGAAAACTATTTATCACCTTCAGCCTAGTGGACGTTTTGTTATTGGAGGGCCTCAGGTTTGTATTTTATTGCACTGATACTTCATCAGCTTGTCTTTGTCATCAGGCATAAGCACATTTTTACAGAAATGTTCATGGCTCTCCTAAGCCTTGCGTGGCTCTCCTAAGGTGTGACACACAAAGCATCAGCTCTGAAAAACCCCTAATAGACCCCTAATAGACTTCCCTAGGTGGGAAAGGAATGCTGCTTTTGCTCTATCTCGGCAATCCAGGAGCTAGTTTGTGCACTTACAGAAGCCAGACAGAGTTTGGCTGTGTTTATGGTTGGGACTTTAATAGGAATTTGGTTCTTGTAAACAAATTTAGAGCTCTTCCTATATTTGCTTCCAGTTTCCTCCAGAACTATTCCAACAAAGCTCCTTTCTGAAAAGGAGCATCCAAACAGATTCTGTTTTTTCTTTACTATTCAAATAATCTTTTTAAGTGAAATTTGCCAGAATTATAGGTGTTATACCTTTGCATTAGTGTCGTGGCATACATAGGAAAGTGATGAAGGTAATCATTATTGTCCTATTGCCTGACTATCTGAATATAGTCAGATTGCTGATATCACTGTAATTTTGTGCTTCTTTAAAAGTTAGAATAAGGACAAATCACTGGTCTGACCAACTGAGCTGCAGCTTGGAGCAAATCAATGCATATGTCGATAATAGGTACACGCGAAGAAGGCTACACATACAAAAGTTTTCAGCAGTGCACTGAACTGCATGAATTTGAAAAAAAAAGTAATTTAATGAGCTGTAAGTCCATCTGCAATGCCTTTTCTGTTCTTGGCAGTGGAATTGTATAGCTTTTGCACATACTAGCACAGGCACATTGCAGCATATGTTTGCAGCTTTTTAAAACTGGGATAAGTTTACTTAGTACAGATCAATCGGCTTGTGTGTCCATGGCCTGACAAGGCCATCACTGGACTTATGCAATTAATGTGAGTATTGTGGCAACCAGAAAATAGCCATTTCTTGTCTGTTAGGTTTCAAACTTTCTGATTATTAAATTACTAAATTTTCTTTTTTAACTAAGGTAGCTGTGGAAGTCTAAAATTCCAACTCTGTTCATTTAAGGAGGACACACTTCCTGGGATTTTCACTTTACATGTTCAAGCACAGTGATACCTTGAATTCTGTCTGTGCCAAAATAAGTAATTTTGCAGCATGCAAACACCATTTTCTCAACAGCAGCACCTGCTGGTATCATGAAGATGTTACAGCTCATCACTTCCACACACTTCACAAATTCATTTGTGCTCTTTCACCCTCTTGAAAGAGAGATTTTTTTTCTTTCACTTGCCCCATTCTCTTACTCATTTCTACAGTCAAGTCTTAAGGACATAAAAGTTGTTCTCATTGCAATTGTCTGTGCCATGAGAAATGGAGGTTTGAATCAAACAGGTGAACTACTGGAGGGGAGGATCCTTTAGACAAGCTCAGCTCTCTGCAATTTATATCTCATGGATTTTGTGGACAAACTGGACAAACAGTGCTAAAGGTTTTCCTCTGTATTCAGTCTTTTTAAGAAGAGCTTCGGCTCTGCATTTATGTTTGCTGTGCAAACATTCCAGCAGTTGAGCTTTATTGGCATAATAGTCCGTAGAAAGTCTTTAAAGGTTGCCTGCACAAGTGGAGACTCAGTTTCAAATTTGATCATGTTTCCATTCACATGAGAATGCTGAAGCACTTAGGAAATCGAGGATCAGTAATTACTCATTGCTCAGAGTCAAGATCCAATGCAAATATCAAGTAGACAAAAGTATCAATCAAGGTAGCCATGTGACCAACTCCATACATGCTGTAAATTACTTAAATTGGAATATAAATATTTTAGTGTTGAAAATTTGTTTTCACATATATTTGTATGGCAGTCTAATGCTGGACTGGAAGTGTTGGATGCTGTCCTATTTCTAACTGTGTTAGCATCATATTTTTCAATGGTAAATGCAAAGATAATCGTGTCTATTCTTTAGCATCAGATATTCACATAACTTCGGATTTTCCCCAAAAGTTAAAGCAACCTGACCCAGAATAAAATTTCAATACAACATATTGTTTCCTTAGCAAGTGTTCTATATTCCATTAGGATGCAGTAGACAGGTCGTTTTTTAAAAAAAGGTATGATTACCACCCAAATTACTGTAATGCTTGAAATATTTATATTTGAAACAGGCACTAGAAGCTCAAACTATCCAAGTTTTTGCTTGACTACCGAATACTATTCGTGAATAGCCTGTGTTTCGAATATGACTTCAAAGAACATTCAGAGCCATGGTTGAAACTCAGTGAGACAAGTTCATTCCTTAGCTACACACAAGCATCCACAAGAGCCCGGGTTCCTTACAGTATGGTGCCTTCTTCAGTAGGATTTACTTCTGTGTTTGAGGATTATAGCAGTGTGGATTGTAAAATGGCAGAATTCTTCTCCTGATGCAGGGTGATGCTGGTGTTACTGGTCGGAAGATCATTGTGGATACTTACGGTGGATGGGGAGCCCACGGAGGTGGAGCCTTCTCTGGCAAAGACTATACCAAAGTGGACCGCTCAGCAGCATACGCAGCCCGCTGGGTGGCCAAATCCCTCGTGAAGGCTGGGCTCTGTCGCCGTGTTCTGGTTCAGGTTTGCTTTAGCCTGAGTTTAACTTTTCTTAACAAGGTTTCCTTTTCAGCTTTTGCTTGAATAAACCTAGCTAGAGGCAATGCTAGAATACTAGAAACAGTCCTGGGAATTAATTAGGATCGGAGAAAGGAGGACCTTGATGTGCTTGGTTGAGGACCACTGTAATGCGGCTAACAGCACATGAGTTCCTTGAAGCTTAGCTTTCGTTTATTGGTGCTTTTCCTGGGGTTTTACTGAGCCCTCAGCTCTCTGCCACTTGCTGTCATACAGATGAGCATTGGAGGGCTGCCTGAAGGGGACAAAACTTATCCAGAGAGGTCAGAATTTTCAAAGGTTTCTCGGTTTTTCTATTAATACAGTTTGTGTAATTATAGGAAGTAAAGGAGAGGCTGTACTTTTCCTGATGGTTTATGAATGAATATTTTGTTCTGTTGCTGACTGAGACTCTATCCTTGTTTATAAGCTATAGTGTCTTTTTTGCCATAGGTTTCTTATGCCATTGGAGTAGCTCAGCCACTGTCCATTTCACTATTCACTTATGGAACGTCCCAAAAAACAGAGAAAGAGCTCCTGGACATCGTGCACAAAAACTTCGACCTTCGGCCCGGAGTCATTGTCAGGTAGAGTAATAACAACAAGTTATTCCAAGGGAAGTGTCTGTGTGGTCACAGCCTAGAAATGATCCCTGCAAAGCTGTTTGATATGGTAAATATGTTTTGGGTTCCAAGAGTGTTAGCTTGCTTTTACAGTGCTATGAAAAATAGAACTTTGGTTTTAAATAACTGAAGATATTCCTTCTTTTCTATTTAATTTAATATTACATTAGTTATACTTAAAATTAATAATTCTCCGTAGTTAAGAACTTCCTCTCTAGCCCTAAAGTACTTCAGATCTTTTTTCTGCCTTTATGATTCTGCTATTGGGCGTATTCATTGATCTGTTTGCAACTCAAGAATATGATCACTAGCTTGAGGGCATGAAATAGCCGTTGTGGTAAATGTCATAAAGTATCTTAACATGAAGAATTCCTCTCTCTCTTTTTTTTCCTTTTTTTTAAATTATTTTACACAGGGATTTGGACCTAAAAAAGCCCATTTATCAAAAGACTGCATGTTATGGTCACTTTGGAAGAAATGAATTCTCATGGGAGATACCAAAGAAACTTGTATTTTGACAATAACAGTCTACCTTTAAAACAGAAGGGAAGTTCAATAACGCCGAAGCTACTTCAGGAAATCAAATTTTACTACTGTGTATTCAACAAAAAGAATTTCAGATTTTAAATGGAAAGAAAGAAAAGGTTATTTTCTTGGAGACTGATTTCTTTTTTTTTTTTTTAGCCCTCAATGTCTTTCATTATCTAAGATATAAAAGTCAGAGTCTGGATATTTTTATCAGCAGAATACAACAAAATAGTTTATTTTTTATTGCTGCTCTGTTGGTTCTTGTGGTAAAAGCAGAACATGACTCAGGTACACAAACCATGGCTGAACCTCAAATCTTGCACGGGCAGTGGCTCAGTAGATCTCTTGCATCTGATTACACAGTGGGAAATTCTGGGGTCCAATTTCCTTACTGGAGTTAACACTGAATATGTCTGTGGGTCATTTTAATGGAAGAAGGCTGAATATCACATAACTGTATCTCAGCCTTTTCTGTATAACGTGTTACCATATGCATAATATTAAATCTTCTTCATGGGGTATGTGCTGTTACTGTTGTGTTTCAATTACCTGTGGTTTTGAAACATGTGTACTCCTATAAAACAACAATCATCCAATAAAATGCTTTTTTCCTACCATGTATTTAAAGGCACTGCTCTGTGTGTACATATATATGTGTTACTGCATAATGTTCCATCTCAACTCACCCACTTAACGCTGTTGTTGGATATTAGGAGCTCGTGACATGCATAAAACATTAAAGCCAAGCAAACAAATTGCAATTAATAACTCAGTTTTGGTAGATTTTGCAGTTGTGCTACAAAGATATTTTTCAGTAAAAGTGATTGCTTTTTATTCTTTGACATTACTAGAGGTTTGGTGAAAATTTGATTTTTAATTTTAAATATTAGTTTTTTTTGTTTTTGTTTTTGTTTTTTGCTTGACAGGATGTTCTTTCTTGAAGCCAAAGTTCTGTAACTTTGGCTTCAAAATTTTAAGTTTATTGCATGGCTTACTAGGCTTAATGTAATTTTGGAATAAAATACAATGGATAGAAATAACTGTAAAACATCAACAAAGATAGGTAGGTTGGAATTTGGACTGCCCCGCTGTCCGGCAGCGTTTCCCTGAGGAAGAAGCCGCTAGGTGGCCATTTGTCCTGCCACAGCCGAGGGAGCAGGATTGTGTGGAAAGCGAGTCACCCCGTATGGGCACGCGGGCTGGCCTGGTGGCTGCCCTGCTCTTTACCCCCGGCACTGGCGCACGGAGCTAGACGGAGCCTAGGGCTGTCGTTTCATGATGGAAAGAGCAGACTACCTACCACAGCTGTCACAAAAATGTGGTCTTTTCTATGTTAAATGTTTATTATCAATAATCAATTCAGTTACCTTGCTAACATTCGTATGCTAGTTCCCATTGAGAAGCAGACTCTGTTTTGGAGAAGGAGCGTGGGATGATCCTAGGTTTATAGAAATTGGGAGTGTAGAGGAACATTTGTAATATTCTATAACTGGTTTTATTTGGTAAGGGCCAACAGGAATGAAATTAATCCTACACTTGAAGGCTCCCCTACAATGAAATATATATGCATGCACATGCTTGCACAGCCACACCCGCTCTATCTCTGTAGCTCTCTCAGTCCTAGCTTTACAGTTTAAGAAGCGTTTTGTTAGATTTTCTGCACTGGACAAATGGTGCTGCCCAAAGCTGCTCCAAAGCCAGCTTCTCTGCATAGCATCTCCCAAACAGGTACAGAGACAGAAACGGAGCACCTGGCTTTGGTGGTCATTAAGGGAAAACTGTTGAGTACATCATGAATACAGTGACATTCAAGCCAGAAGCTTTTCCTCTTTAGTAATTATGCTAATTTGCATATGTGTGTGTGTGCATGTGTGTGTATATATATACATATACATGTGTCTACATGTGCATAGTAAATACATATACCATATGAGTTGGAAAGAGTAAGTATGTCTGTGTGTAGCTTCTGTTCTCCTGTGGATTTCATGCAATAATCGGTGGCCTGCCTCAAACACCTGGATACAGTTTGGCAGGAAAATATCTTAGTGTGCAGCTGGATCTTAAAGAATGAATTGTGAATTGGCAAAAAGTGCCCAGAGGCTGTTTTTCCCAGCTGGTACTGCTCATCATGCAAGGTAGACTGTTGTGTGTAACTGCCAGCCTCTCAGAAGTAAACTCTTGGAGGCCAAGGCGTATTGGACTGCCATGAAACAGAAATTTTTGCATTCATTATGAAGGCCTTGTTTTGCTGTGAAGCTTTTTACCTGTCAGTAACGTATACAGGGTATCTTCCTTGTAATAATAATGAGAAGGATGTCACCATTTGTGCTGGCACAGGAGCAAAACACAGCTTGGTTTATGCGAGGGCACCTCTCATTGCCTTCACATCAGCAACAAACAGAAGCAAACAGAGTGGCAAAACTAAATAAAAAGCAATCAAAGAGCGTGCTGTATAGGTAAACATGTTGGGCAACATAACCAGAAAGCAGTATGGACCTATCTGAACAAATACAGTTGCAGACATAACAAACAGGTCTAACGCTAACGGTAACAGCTTGAGGTGTGCCCATGCACACACGTGTGTGAGGGCGATGCAAAACATGACCGTTGGCTGTGCATGAGTCTTACATAGATGATGCAGGGGTCTAAGACCAGCCTCATGGCCGGAGGTGCTGCTGACGTGGAGCTGGTTTAGGGCAGGCGGGAGCCATGCCAGCCTTGCGAGGGGAGCGCGTGTGCGTGAGCAGCCTGCTGGCAGCTGGCCAGGAGGCCACGGCTGCCACCAACCCCTGCCTTCTGCAGCACCAGCCACGTCTCCACTGTATGAACATTATCAGGGTACTTGAATTAATCCAATAATAAATGTCTAGAGTAGAAATGACACACTCTTTGTGACAATTTTGGTAGCTACTCAGCAATTCCCATACAAGGTTCATGGTCTCGCTATTGAAAACCTCCTTCCTATGGAAATACTGTGCAAATAATAAAACGCGCACACTGAAAGTAGATTCAGGTCTCCCATGATGATTTTACCCATCCTCTGTGTTTAATTTGTCTTCAATAACCTGTTGATCATAACTTGTCTTTTATACCTAGGAGCTGCTGCAAGGGCCCGAGGTGCCCATTGAGCTGGCCATGACCACCCTTCTGGGCTTTCCTTGGAGAGGGAGATACTTTGCTGAGCCCTCAGGCATAGTTAAGCCATCAATACGAGCATGTGTGTGAACGTGTCTCTACCCTGGAAGTGTTTACAGTAAAACAACTAATTTCCTGGTAGGTTTGGCAGCAGCTGGGCAGCCAGCCCGGCTCAGCCCCACCACAAGAACCACCGTCCTGCCGGGCCAGCACACTGGCACCCTGACCAGCAGCTTCCCAGCACGTTGGGTAATAGCTGTCTTATCGGTCCATGGCTTATCGCGCTGCCGCGCTGGCTTGAGCCAAGTAAACACCGGCAGCCCATAGAAACGCAGCTGCAGCCCCTGACGCCGGCAGTCGGGCTCCCAGAGGCCACCGGCAGCGGGTAACTGGTCCCTGGCACCTGCAGAAGATGCTTCTCCGCTCCCGTCTGCCTGCCAGGATGCTCCTCGTCGTAGGTTTGGCCGGGCTTCTTAGGGGTAAGCTGCTGTGCTGCTTGTGGAGGAGTAATGGTTACTTAAATACCACTTATCTCAGGGAAATCAAGCGTCCTGCTTGGGGACCTAAGCCCCACGTTCTGAGACAAACAAACCGCTCGCTGTTTAAAAGAAATCAATAGCTGCCTAGTTTGTTCACATTTGAGCCTTGATAACCTCAGCTAGACCAGGTAGCACTAGCACCACGAAATAGTGCCACAGTTACGCAAGGTTTTTGGTAGTTATTATTAACTAACAGTGTGTCTGCTCTCCTTCCTCGGGTTGTCTTTCAGATTTTAGCGAAGCTGGTGCTTCTTCCAGCCACAGTGACTGTGAAGGCGCAAGCATAGACGATGTGACCGAGACGCTTGAGGTAAGCGGCAGCCTGCGGCCACTTTAGAGATGCTCCTCCTAGTCCAAAGCCCTCAGAGATGCATTTCCCAGTGTCGTGTTGAGCCACACACACAAACATGAGCTATAATTCATACACTAGCTGGTACCTTGCCATGCCTTCTCCCTGGTTTCCCTATAAAACATCTCTTTCACCTCACATATTGCCTTCAATCCGCCTTCAAGTGTAAAGGGCTAAGTAGCTACATGCCTCAGGGGCAGGAGGGAGGGTAAAGAAATGCCAGGGCAGGGCACGTAAGGACGTTGTTCTTTACACACCGAGGAGCGCCGGGCACATCGCGCAGTCCCTCAGGCTGCACCCCAGAGCGGGGCCCGTCTCACCGAGGCCTCGGCTGCTCGGCCTGCAGCATCAGCTCCTCGCAAGGGGAAACGGTGCGGCCAAGGGCAGGGGCAGCACAGCCTGCGGCAGGGGGCACCCGGGCCCTTCCCCCAGGATTTTTTGTATTATTTTACTTTTGTGTTTGTTATTCGGCATTTTCAACAATATCTCTTGCAGCTCTTAGCCCAGAGACCAGACCCCCCTTCCCTGCAGGGCACCACTTCAGCTTACCCTACTGGAAAGTGGCCTTGTGCTTTCTTTGCTTTCGCGTCAATTCAAAATGGTCCTGGTGCTCTGTGTGCAGGGTGCCACAGATCCTCGCCATCCATGCACGCATACACGGATACTTCTTTGTAGTCAGGCACACAGAAAGGAAGAGATTTGTTTGTCTTTATAGGGCTATCCAGCAATAGCTAGAGTTAAAAAAAAAGGATACCTCACACACAAAATCTGTCTGTGAGAGATACCTGCATTCAGAAGGAAGAACAACCAAAAAATTGTATAGAATGAATATATATTTGTTCTTAAAGAAGACATCTTTTCATGTACAGAAATAAAAATATCCTCTTCTAACCAATGGTTTTATAAAGGAACACCACCAGGTTTTCCTCTACAACTTAGCCTCTTTGGTTTTCCTCCAACTCCATAGAAATACTCAAAATGTTTCCATAAAATGGTCACTGAAGGGGAAACAACATCCATCAATTTACTTGCTTGGCGACTTCAAGAACTGCTGGATACTCTCCGACCTATTCAAGAAAAATGTGAGTCCTCTCCACACACCCAAAACTATGTTTACCTTTGTTGAGTGCTTAGCAAACCAGTGAGGGAGAAGCCATGAGGAAAACAAAAAGAAAAAAAAAAATCCTCAAAAAGACCCTCTAACAAGTGAGCATTACTTGTCTGGATTTCTTGAGGAAACGCTCTTGTTTCTGTGACAAGACAGCTAGAAAGCGAGCGGCGCTTAACCAGTGCTCTGTGCCCATCTCTAAGTGATGCAGCAGTGTCAGGCGGCAGGAAGGACGAGCTGCAGCTGCAGCTCCGTCGGCTCCCAGGGACACCCAGGCCCCTTCGCCCTGATGTTCATGTGGGGCTGAATGTCTGTGCTGGGAATAGAGCCACTACCTCGAGCTGTGCAGGCACAGAGGGGTTTTATAGTCCATTTGGGGAGCTTTAATAGAAAAATTGGATGTTGCCCTCCCCCTAAGGCAAGGCAATAAAAATTTAAATTGACAAGATTTAAATTGACAAGATTATACACTTTGTCAGTTTCGAATAATGGCAGGTCCAGTTGTCACCCATTCACAGGTCAGTGAGTATGTCTCCCATGGTCTCCTCTGGTTGGTGTGCAGGGAGGAGGGACTATCTTATGCTCATTTTTTACTATTTTGTGCTCTTTTTTTTTCTCCTTTAAATGCCCTGAGAAGTTTGCAAGCCGCTAGCCCTGTGCTCGCGCCCACGAGCCCCCCGCAACGGCGGGCTGGTGTGTGTCACCGTGGATGGCCTGCAGTACTGCAAGCCCATGTGCAACAAGGTAAGAGGCTTTACTGCCACGAGGGCCCCGGCTTCCTTCTCCGGTTTGCAAGCTGCACCACGCAGCATTTTCCTTGCTATGGGAGCTGGCGGCTCACGCTGCCAGCAAGCGCTCCCAGTACATGCCAGGCCGCGGCTTCTGAAGACCCAAACAAACGCAAAGCAGTGCAGTGGTGTCTGCGTTGCCCTGCCCGCTCCTCCAGCGGGTTAGCACCGCTGCGCTGCAGCCTGAGTCAAGGCCGGGTGCCGCTTTGTCCCCTCAGGGCTACGACTTCGAGTTCCTCCGGAGGACGAGGCTGTATGAAAAGTGCGGAAACTCCACGGGCTTTGCCTGGACGACGCAGCACATCGGAGGGAACGAGCTGGCTGTTTGCAGCCGTGAGTGTGGCTGAAACATGTCCGTGTCCCGGAAGGGAGGCCAGGCTGGTCTGTGTAAGGAGCCCTGCACATGTGTGTGTGCTGGTGCGAGGACAGTGGTGAGGTCCCCACGGGTACCTGATCAACCCCATCAGCAGTGTCACCTCTGTCATGTGGCTTCCTGGGGGGCTCACACCGCTCCTGCTGCTGCCAGGAGCAACCTGTGACCTGAATCAGAACAACCCGTTGTTGTTATTGCCTTAATTTTAATATAAACAGGCATATACATACACAGAAAGGCCGGTCTCCCTCACTCTATGCTACTTAGTAAAAAATATGCTGCTGTGTTTTGTTGTTGCTAGAGTTGTTTCCCATGGCTTCACAAAGCAAGCTGGCTTATTCCAATTTAAAGCCTTTATTCTGTAATGTGGGGGCGGTGGCGCTTGCCTTTCTACTGGGATGCTGCACAAACCTGTCTAGGTGCTGGGCAGGGTGAAGTATCTATTGCTGCTTATTGTGTTTTTGTCTTATGTCTTTCCAGCCTCAGAGGTGGCCGTCAGTGGCGCTAAATCTGCCTATTTCCCTGAAAACAGCACCTGCCAGCACACGATCGCCTTTGCTGAAACTGAGAAAGAGCAGATAAACATCTTCCTGCAAGAGCTCCGCGAGGAAGGGATAGACATCTCCAGGCAGGACCGCAAGGCTGACTGCGCACTGTGCGGGTAGCAGTGCCGGGGCAGGCTGGGCACACCGCTGCCGCACACCAGCCGGCTGCTGCAATTTGCCAGAGGTATTTTGGTATGAATAAGTGGGCAGTGAAATCATTGCTAAGAAAGACATTTAAACGTATAGCTTTTATTTAATTAAGAGAGTAAAGATCATAGTCATCATTTGACCTAAGCTCTTGGCTATGGATATATGGCTATATAGGATAAGCCTAATCACATAACTCATGGAGATGGTTCAAAAAAAGGATCACTTTTTCGTGGCTTAAATTTGTCTAATTAAATATGAATCATGGCTGTTTAATGGCTGCGTCTTTAAGCTGAACACAGTAACAGATATCAGAATATTTCTTCTGCTAGAACCACTGTTGCTGGGAAAGGGTGATGATGCACTGAGCTGCTTATAGAGCTACTGTTGTTGCTGGGATGGCTGCTAAAGTGATGCAACTCATGGCAATTCTTAACTGCAGGGATGTAATGCTTTATTCCCACGCTGTTCCCTTGGTTGGAGTTTAATCAGACTGTACACACAGCTGTTGAAGGTGCTGGCTTTGTCATGCGCTACACGCTTGACACTGCAGTTTGCTTGCAGCAGCTCTCCCTCTGAAAGTGTCGGCTGGAGAACACGCCACAGAGAAAGGGCCCCTTTAGGTACAGCTTACTGCACGTCTAGCACTCAGAAGTGTCCCGCGTACCTGGCAACTTAGTAAAACTGCTGGAGAAAAAAAGAAACGTAACGTTTCAACTGTGCACAAAATGTGAGGAATGGACTAGCATCAAAATAGCGGGTATTTGCTCTGTGCCCCCTGTGATGGGAGGAGAGAGGAGGCAGCAGCCACGGGACCTCAGTGAGGAGCCGTGACCAGGGTGCCCGGGAGCAGCCCCAGGCTCCTCTCATCAGCCTTCTGCTCAGAGGTGGTTCTGGAGAGATTCTACCAGCTACTGGGGCTGCCAGGCACCACTGTTGCCACCCTTCGCCCAGGAGGAATACAGAGACATGCACACGCGCGCAGACACACACACGTAATATACACACATACATATGCATATACACACACACAAACATACACACACATACGTATACCACACACACATAATACACACATATGTAAATGCACACCCACACACTCACACTCACACACACGTATACACTCTGCAAAACCAAAGCCCCTGTGACCTGCGAGGAGACGTGTGATGAGCAGGAAGCCACGTCTGTTTGTGGCGCATGAGCCACGGCAGAGCCTGCACAAGAGCCGTTAAGGCACCTGATGGAGCAGCTCAGCTCTGCCCGGGCTCGTCTGCACTGGGACCAGCCGCGGGGTTTGCTGGAAGTCACCTCTGCTGCCCAAAGAGCTGAGCTGCAGAGCTGCAGAGCTGACGCATCCAATGCCGGGTCTGCAGCTCGTCTGCTTGTGTTTCCTGTCTCGTCTTCACCTCCTCCCCACGTGTACCACAGACACAAGGCAGCACAGGTACATGGTGCACAACATTTATTTGATTTTTACCTCATTAATCATTTACATGATTCAGATATATGTAACATTCTTAGGAAAAATAACAGACTTTCAGGTATTCAGAATTAAGGGGCTACAATATAGTCATCAAACTCACACAACCCCCCAGTGCCTCAACCTAACCCCCGTGCAGGGCTGGTACCGCAGCGGGGAGCTGCCCCCCAGCTGGGAAAGCCACTGCCCTCGCTCCTCACGGCACAGCCAGAGCTGTCCAGGGAAGGGCTGCAGTCTTTAGGAAAAGCCACTGTTTCTCAGCCCGTGGTGGGTTTATTTTTGGAAGACATATAACCCATATTAAATGAACTTACAATGCCTCTGAGTCTTTTATTTCTGGCCAATGCACTATCAGCCATTGCTCAATCCTGAAGCACCGAGCACTTTCCATTATCATTTTTCTATTGCTATTAAAAGAAGTACTTTCCTTCCTGGTAAATTCACACATTTTTAGTGGCCTTCCAAAACCAACAAAGAAAACAGAAGAGATCCACTGCTGTTTTATTATGAGAAAAATCAAGCTTGTTGGCCTTGTAAAGTAACAGAAATTATTAGATCTGTGCATCAGAAATCTTACTAATGAGCTTCATATGATATGGAAGAATTAGGCTGGAAGGTTTTAATAAGATTTAATATTGCATATATTTTGAGCTAAAGATTGCTTTTGTTACAAACTTACAGCCAAGCACTTTTGCTCTATTTCCACTTGCCAAGTTATTATTCATATATGCGAAAGGGCAGTCAAACCAGTAAGCTGATATGATACAGTTAAAACTAAAGCACACTTAACCACAGTATTTCCCTGAGTAAATTTGCATGATGTAATTCAGGCAAACATCCACGGTGCGTTTGTGTTAACCGAGAGCTGGTGGCCAGGCTGGCGCATCCCTCGCGCTGCTGCTCGCACCCCGGCATGGCCGTGGCTTAATGTCCTCATGCTCAGGGTGTGCAAAGAGAAGACATCACAGAGTAGGAAAGAAAACAGAAAAAACATTTAGGTCAGCACCTTTTAAACCAGACAAGACAGGGACTAGATGCCTTGTATTTCACCTTTCCTTACTATGCCTGTCAGTCATCTCAGTCAAACTTTTGATATTATTTACAGTGTAATATAAATAGGCACAGTTTGCTGAATTAGATAAGGAAGTAGTGTCCTATGCTTGGTTCTATTTTAGTCTTCAGTCCATATAATGCAAGGAAGAAGTCAGTCTAGGTACTGAGTAAGTAATAGTAATTGCAATGTACCCAATAAGCAGAAGGCAAACTATTGAAAACTATAGTAAATGAAGAGTAAATTATAAATATTCTCTTTTCACAGCAACTCGGCAGCAATAGATTGGGGAAAACATCGTTTTGGGTGATGTGATCTTGATGGTTTTTACTGCTCTGCGCATCCTCTAGCGGGATGCCCCGTGTTCGGGGCGGGCTCACACGGCGCCGTGCAGGGAGATCTGGGGCGCAGCCCTCATCCTGCAGAGCACCACGGCAGCGGGGGGCAGCACCATCAGGACGCTCATTATCAGCACCGTGGCAAGGATGACCAGCGCTATTTCCCATGGCGCCAAGATCGTTTCCACCATGATTTCCTCAATATCAAGAATTCGAATCTGTATCTGTAAAACCAAAACCATATATTCAGCATTACTTCCTTGCAAAGGCAATATGAATATAGATAGGCTTGTTTTACTTAGGGCCCCGAAAGAGAAGGGCAACAACTGCAGTTGTTGCAGTTAACGTCATCTTACACATAAGACCCACAGATATCAGAGTAAAGGATCAATTTGTTTAAAAAAATATATATATACTTAGTAAATATTTAGCATTTATCCAACAGGTAAATTGGCTACCGAGTAGGCACATAATAGTGATAATGAGCAGAGCTGATGATAAAAGGCCTTGGGAGAGAAAGAAGTGAGATAGAAAGTAAGCAGGAGACAAACTGCTTTCTACAATTAAGGATTAATTTATATCAGGATAGTTTCCAAGTCCTTAATTTATACTCAGTTCAGCATTACTGATCAATCAAGCAAAATTCAGATCCACTCAGTCTTGGGCAGTACTTGTGCATGGTTAGACAAAACCAAACCATATTGGTATCTATCACAGGTAAAGGATATGCTGGAAAGAAAACTAAATCATCTGCCAACAGAATAGATCTCTCTGGTTTTTGTCTTCTCCTAAGACATGCAATAGAAACTTTGTGCTTGTCAAAGGGCTGCAGTGGTCACTCAGTAAAGAATTTCACGCTTTGAGAAAGGCTACAAATATATTTTAATGTAAATGTTAAATCTTTCTAAAGTTGATTTCTATTAGAAATGGTTTAGTGAAATATGTGTGAGCTTAAGACCTGAAAGGAGTTTAGCAGCTAGTGAGGAGTGGATGCACTCGCAGAGCAGAAGCATCACTAGTAATTCCCACGTGTTGAGCTTGCAAGCAGACCAGCTAGGAAGGGGTTAAATCATGTTGGGTTGAATTGCAAGGGGCAGGAGCAGTGGTAGATACAGCGCAGCTAAGGAGAGGAGGTGGGGACTCCTCAGACACCACAGCTGCACGTGAGCACTATAACGAGGCCAGTGGGGGCTATAAAAGGTTGTGGTTGGGGGTTGAGCAGGCTTTTTCCCCCCAGTCCCTTGGCCTTCCATGATGGCAGTAAGGAGTCTCCTGAGGGACATCATCGCTCCCTTCAGCCTAGGAGCTGGGCCTAGGTTTCTCAAGAGAATGCTTCAGGTTTGCCGTTCTTGCTCTGAATTGGTGGTAAGATGGTGGTGGTGTCTTTGTCAAAAAACGTTCACTGTTATAAGAAGGGTTGGAACAAGATCAACAGAATGTGCTTATTTGGGGACAGAGTAGAAGAACTGGAGTATGTATGGAAAACTGGTGAGTTATGAACATTTTTTCCACCTTAAGAGTGTTAAAATCACCATCAACAAAGGGCTTTTTGTTTAACTGCTCCATGCAGTGAAGGAGCAGGTGTTTGATAACAAATCCTGGAGGATTTTGTTGATGATACTTGTTAATGAAGACCAGTAATTTGTAGTAATTTGTTAGGCAGCCTCCAGCCAGAGGCTGTGCTACTTAGGACTCATTCTTTAGTACCAGCCTTCTGACTAGGTTTAAACCTCTTGTTTTGTGCTGGGGTACCACTTCAGGCTTTTTGAGAGAAAAAAATCACCAGTAGAAAACACATTTTCTTCCCCAAATTTCCAGTGTCTTTGGTCTGAGTCCTCAAAAGTGCAGAGACCTCCCTAGAAGCCTAAGCTCATGTGAAGCTTCAAAGGCCAGACTGATGTCAACCCCAGCACCTGCGGCCAATGAGGAAGGTGCAGGTGAGACCTGTTTTGCCCCAGCCCAAGGGCTGCTGCCTGGCCAGCTGGGCTGCATAGCTGAGGCCTGGGGCTGGAATGTGGCCTCATCCCCCGGCACCTGAGCTACAGCCTTGCTGCCTGGCTTTGCTCATTCTTCATCTGCTCGGATGTGCAATTTTTTCTTTGCCTGTTCAATCTACTACAGGCTGTTCTGGAGCTCAGTAAGTCATGTGGCGTTTTGACCTTATGGCAGGCTCCTTTTTCAATATTAACTTGTGTTAAGGCTGTGCTTTAGGCTGTCAAGGGCAGTTTCCTTACTGAGACCTTGTTACCCTGTATTAAGACTGTCAGATACATGAGCTTTAGCAGGCAGAACAGCGCATTTCCTGACACAGAGGTGGGTCTGCCTAAAATATAGATGCTGCTTTCTGAACGACATGCAACTGAACTACAGCAAGAGGAGCTGGGAGGGCTGTGGGAATTTTATCAGTCACTCTTAGGAATGACTGCTGATCGTGAGGGCTGCTGATGGCTAATGACTCTGGCAGTGAGGCTTATCTAAGCTCCTGAACTGCTGCCTTGCCCTTCACCGGCTTGTGATGCACCTGGGGGGTTCCTGTGTTTTAAGGCTTTGGGCTCTCGGCTGGCGCTGGAGGAGAGCAGAGCATGCCACTCTTGGCCAGTCTTGTGGGTAAGGAGTATGGTAGGGGCTCTTCAAGAGCAAAACTGCTACACTGCAAATGATGGGAGGGTCAGGCCATGTATCAGTATTGCTAATTTACATGATTTCCAGTAAGATGTCTTAGAAATAATGTAAACTTGTGACAGTGGAATCTCTGCCAAGTGGAAATGTAGTCACTGACGTGATTCTGGTGTATTGTGGTGCTGTGCAATTAGTAAGTATAGAGGTTGTAAGGCACAACTTGAACTACCCTTTTAAGCATTGCTCACCTGTGTCAGCCAGCCTGTTCCATTCACTGGAAAGATCTGGAATCGCTGTTCAGCTAATGAGGCACTTCTTGCTTTGTGGCAGTGTTTGGTGCGCACAGGCTGTCCTGGTATCTGATTAACAATCTTTTCAAAGAGGCAGCAGCCCCTCTATCTTTCCAAACCTCTCTTGGTTACAGGAGAGCATGAATGAATGATTCAGAATGAATGATTCAGCCAGAACAGTGCTCTAGAAAGAATTGGTAGTGTTTCTTGTAGAATAAACACATTACCAATGTTATATATCTCAGTGAAAATCCTTCTCAGTGCATGAGTGTATCAAATCTAGTCTCCAAACCCCATAAAATACTTTGCAGTGAAGGGTGTTCTACATCCCTCCCCCAGATGTTATGACATCTGGGTAGAAGTGTAAAGGTGTTGGCAAGAATCAGAGATGAAGACAATAATGATGACTTAAGAGAATTATATGGTAAGGCATATAATTATATCAGGAAGGAATAAATAGGGAGGAAAAAATAGAGGTCCATTGGAAAAAGATGTGTTTCTGGGTGTAAGTCCCACATTCAATATGTGACTTTGGGTTTGCCCAAAGCTACTCATGGGAAAGCTTTTCTTTCTGGACTATGTTGATTAAGACCCATTTGCTTGAACTCTGAGATTTTCATAGCATGAATCCTCTAAAAACAATCCTGATTCTGTGATTCAGCCTCCACAGAGAATAAAATTATAACCCTGTGACAGACTTCTGGGAATGAAGCTGCTTGCTTGATTAACTGCATATGTTTAATGTAATCTAAAATAGGCCTTGTAAAATGCAAGTCTTGAAGATTGGAGATTGCTTCACTGCTCCTCTTATCTTACCACAAATTCACTTATGAAATGTAATGTCTTTAGGATAACACAAGTGTTGCTGAAGACTATGGAAGTAGGGAACAGACTTGCTTTGTAGTATATTTAGGGGGAGTATTGGTCTGTCAGCCCACAACCTGTCACAGCATAAAGGCCAGGAAATGCTCCATTTGGACCATTTGATCTGAAGCTTTGATTTTTGATTAGGAAAAAAAAGGGCAGCAGCTGTAAAATGGGGTGATTTACCGACTCAGGCAGCCTGCAAACCGGGTGGGCAGGGTGCAGAGGAGACAGCTGCCTCGTGGCTTCTGCCCTGCAGGGAGTTTAGCCCTTTCTTTCTCTACCAGTTGATGCTATTTAAGAGCACGTGCCATGCCTTCCCCAGGCACTTCTGTATTGACTGTTATCTTTGAATCTGGTCTGTGAGGTTTTTTTTAAATAAAAAAAATAAAAAAGCTAGATTTTTTTTCTGCTAATCCTGCATTTTTGCCCCCAAGTTACTCACTAATATTTTTCAATTTTAGAGAACAGTAAAACTTCCTGAAAAAATAGATGTATTTATTCCTGCCTGAGTTTCCTCCTACCACAACTGAAAAAGTGAAGCCAAATTGCCTCGGTGTTGCCACGAGGCCACAGGCAAGAGGTGCTGCAATGATTCTGTGCCAAGCAGGCTGGGTTGCAGCCTGCAGAGGAGCTGAAAGCTTCAGAGAGCAGTCTCCCTTCCCATGCTCACGGGCACGGGAATGTACAAAGGCCCCGGGTGAGATGCCTGCGGGAGGCGATGGTCGACCAGGCCGGGTTACTTGCCCAGGGGAGTGATTCCTCTGAAGATTCCTTGCATGGGGCAGAAAGATGATCTGGGAACTGATCTGGCTTCAAACTGCAAAGTGCCTGGCTATCTTGAATTATTTTTTTCCCCAGTTGGAGAGGTCACAAATCTAATGCAGCTGACTAGTGCCTGGGAATGGAAAAAAAAACAGATTTTAAAGATTCCTTTGGGAGCCTAGTAGATTCTTAAATGCAGTCACCAAAATGCAGAGGGGATTGAAGTCCACAAGGCCCACTTCATAACAGCAAATTTAATTATATCTTCTCCTGTCTCAGGATATGCTTCTCATTAGTAACTTCCTTCTCATTAATTGGCATTAAATGTCAATCAAAGCACCTGAGAGCAAAAGACACAGCTGGAAGCAAACAAGAAATGTGAGTAAGGGCTGTTTGCCTTTCCTCATTTTTGGTTCTAACAAAAATTGCAATTTCTTCATTTTTTCTCCAACGCGGTGTTTCCCCAATGCAGTAAATCAGGTTTACACAGTTTTGGAAAAAAGGAATCTGTGCAAGTCCTGTGACTCTTAAATGGCTTTGGCGGATGGTAACTTCAGGCTGGTGGGAACCTCAGCATTTGCAATACAAATTCCCAACTGGTAAAATACTTAAAGCTGCTCTTACTGAGTAAAAAACCTTTTGCTAAATGTCTGTAAAGCAAGTGTAGCTGTGTTAAGCTCTGACACATGAACAGCTTGTGTGACTGAGTATTTATAGACGCATACCAAGGAAACTAGCAGACTAATGTCCAAGCAGGTGAATATGGTGTATAATTTTGTGCTGAGTGGCCTGCTCTAAGATTGTTTCCAATTTCACTTGCAATGTGTAGCAACAGCACTGGGCTCTTTGCTGTTCTGATACTGCTAGGGACGGAGACACTGACACACAGGCACATGGGTCCTGTTAATAAAAATGTCGCTTTGAAGGATGCGGCTGGGGACACCTGTGAGCTGGGAGGTTTCCCTCTGCTGCTCCTGAAGCAGGTAGTGTGTGGGGGGCATTTGTCAGGCACCTCCCCAAGGAACTCCAGGTTGTTTGCTGGCCTCCTGTCCTCGTCCTGCCTTGGGCTGGAAGGGGGCACAAGCTGCTCTGCCACGGAGGGAAATGCTGGGGGCTGTACAAAGCGGCAGTCAAGGCAGGTTTCTGCTGCTGCGCTGCTCAGCAGCACGCTGCTGCAGCTCCTGCCTCCTCTCCCTTCTCCCCATCCTTAGAGGCCTCAGCCTTTCGTGTGAGTTTGGTTTGCACTTTACCAAAACACGCTAAATCCACAGTGGGCAGTGCAAATAACTCCTGTATGGCTTGGGACCTTGGAGAATATTGGCACTAGCCTGCTGTCTTGGTGGAGACAAATACAGTCAAACTGGAGGTAAAACATGATATTAACAAATGTAGTGAATTTTAGAGTACAGATATTAGCTCCCTTACACATATTTTGACACTTTAGCAGGCCATCAATCCTACTAAAATATACTAATTGACTGCATCCAGATAAACCAGACATGATACCAGAAACTGAGCATCTTATACAGAGCCCATAGCTCTTAAAGCCCCTCCTGCGTAATGTTTATATGTGAGCTGCGCATTTAGACAAAGTGACTCCTTGCAGCTCTAGCACAGCTGGCAGCTGTAGCACAACGCTTCCTGTTTTCCAGCGATAAACATCATCTCTCCAGTGCACATAGTTATCCTGATGGAGGAACAAATAAACATCAAAACTCTAACAACTTGTTCTGCTTCCTGTTCCACTAACACGGCGATTTAAATCTTTAGACTTGGAATAGGGTAAACAAGTGCTACTGTGTAGCTGTTGTCATACAGAGCTGACAACTTCCTACTAATATTTAAAAATAACTACAGATGCCTAGACCTGTCCTCTGAAGAGGTTATCACTGCTGTGATGCACTGTGGCTTGTAGCAAGTGTTACTGCTTACTACTGCAGTACAGGACTACTACGAACCAAGAAACTCAGTAGTTCCTGTAAAACCTGTGTGACAGTTTGTTAAAATGGTGTAGGAAACAGGACAAATATGAAAAGCTCTGAAATCTGGAGTTCTTGCCCAGTGTTTTACTCAAAGGGAAGGTGACAGTCAAGAAATAACTATTTCCATAAGTCAAAATATAATTAAAAACACTTGTAAAAAAGAAATCCAACAGCTATGTTAAATTACATAGAGAAAAAGCCATATTTTAACTATATAAAGCCTCAGACAGATCTAATAACATGTACTAACCCCTCAAGAGACTAACTTTGCAAATAGAGTAACAAGGGTCATAGCAGAGGTTTGAAAATACTGAGTCATAAAATATTCAAAGCAGTCTCTCTGAATTTGCTTATGTTATAAATGCTCCCTACAAGTTGCAATTAAATAAAGAAATAGTTATAATAAATATTTCAGTATTCGCTTTAAAGGGATTTCAGCCTCTTTCTAAAGGCTCTTGTAGTTTGCTTTTATGCAGAACTCCCTATTTGCCATTCTGAGAGTAAAGTCACTAATGAGGTAGAAATCCAGCCTATGGAAACAATATGAAGGTTGGGGACAGAAGTGTAATGTGATGTATAAAAAACACATTAAAAATATTTAAAAAGAAATATCTGATGAAGACACAACATAATTAATACTGCTAAGGCAGTGCAGAATTCTGGGGTTTTACTGTGAGTGCCTGTGGCTGCAGTATTCTTCACCTTGCTTTTCCACATAAGAAAGTGACCACAGTGAAAGTTAAAATATAACAGGTAAGGGCTTCTCTGGTGCTGTTTAAAATCTGCACAAATCACTTTTCCTGAATATGTAAATTCTGATTGATATTTCTCATAGTTGATCTAACAAAGTGGCTTTGTTTTCCTGGTGTTTCTGCCACAAGCATATTCGTGTTCTGACCCTCGAATTTGTTGTAGAGAAGGGGCTAGATATAGATATATATATCTATATACAACTGTAAGTAAAACCAACTTTTCCTATTCTGAAATGCTTGGCCTTTAAAAACTTCTGAACGAACTTATAGAAGCTGTGAGGCTGTTAACTTTAAAGGCAAAATAAAGATTTGCCAATGCAGTGCACTTGCAGACACATGTCTGTATGTTTTTAGTCAACTAGCTATTTTACTATTAGTGAATGTAATACAAACTGCATAAATGGCAACTTTGATATTTTTCCTGCTCCCTTAGAAATAACTTAGTATCCCCTTGCTTTTTGTAGAATTGTTCAAAAGTGGTTGAATTTCAGTTGGATGTTTGGTTCCTTCTCTCAACCTGACAATCTGAAGTAATTTCTGCCTTTCTCTAATGCAAAATATAGGCAAGGTGATGAATCCATGTGATGACCTTGTAGCAATTTTGTGCTTTCTTGTCCGCTCTTACCTTTCTAGTGTCCTAGGGGTGTCTTGCAAGTCCCACGGATGACATGAGGCTGCTTTGCTTGGTCTCCATCCTCTGTTGCCCTGTGTTAGAGGTGGTGCTTGACCTGCAGCAGAGAGCAAGGGCCGTGAGCGGCAGGTTCCTGGCAGCCCGGGGCTCAGGTGAGCGCTGCAGCCGCGCAGGTAACTGCACCGCGGCGCCTGCATCGCCTCCCACGTGGTTCTTAAAGAGGCACAATCCTTTCCAGGCTATAGGGAGGCAGTCCTGCCTGAGCACTAACACTCAGGGCTTGTCTGGCACCACTAAAGCAGTAGCTGGTGTTCATGCATGCCTGGGTAAGGAGCTTTGAGGACACTGATGTCTGCACCACTGCCATTAGGATGGTGGATGTGTTTGAGGGGGGCCTCTATTTGCACCTACCCTAACAGATGGGTAGACCCTTTTTGAAGTCTTCAAGGGATCAAATTCATCTAATTGGCAATAGTTAATCTCTTAGAAACTGGGCAAAACCACAGCTAGGATATTTTTTACAGGAAAAAATGATCAGTAAGAATCACTTTGGGTATAATGGGTATCTTTATGAATTTCCAAAATAAAATTTTCTGATAGTGATTTCTCTTTGGGGAAAATATTTCCCTTCATTGTACAAGGACAGAAGGATAAATGAGGAAGATATGGCCCCCAAACTGACATGCAACTTTTCATCTCTGCTGATATTACCTGTTCTTGCCAGATACCTGTTCCCTTTTTTCCCCAAGTTTCTTGGTATGAAACCTGCTGGTCTTGTTTTGCTCAAAGCTGTTAAGATGAGTAAGATTTTAAATCTTACAGTGCTGATGTCTTTACCGTGACCTCTGTGGAAGTGGTGCTCTCAATTGACTGAAACTGCAACAACAAATGCCACTGTTTGGAGTGTCAGCACGCTGCGTGGGTGTGAGCACCGCTGCGAGCGCCGCTATGCGCAAGGTTAACCCGGGGGCAGGCACTACCCTCCGGGTTTAGGATACGGAGCGGATCGGGCTTTTGAAACAAGTTCATAAACATTTCAGAAAATAACTAAGAAGTTACCATAGATGATAGAGTTGCCTGACCTGAGTGAATCCTCTCTTTACAAGGCAGATAATGCTCTATTGCCCTCCCGTTCAGATTTTGGAAAACTTTGTGCCCAAACCCCAACCTCTGCTTTTTGGGGAATGAGGACCCAGAATGCTGGTTTGCACCTCTGCTACAGGCAGAGGCAAGAACTCCTGGCAAGCCAGAGATTTCTGCTCAAGCTTTCTGATCCTCGTTGAGGACCACAAGTCCTTAGTGCGATGTGATGGGGTAGTATCTAGCTACATCTCGCTGTGGAGTAGCACATCAAATGCTTCGCCCATTCCTGGGGAGGCCCCATAGGGAAGTTTCCAAATGCTGGGGGAGAGCTTGGCATTGGGACATGCACGTGTTGATCTGAACTATGTCAAGAACAGCAAGGTCATTTTTTAGCTATTTAACATTAACTCAAATTTTGCTGTGGCCCTAAAACCCTGTAGATAAGGAGGGAGATGATCTGGCACCAAAACCTAGAACCTGAAATAAATGGCATAAAATTAAAAACTTACCATTGCTTTAAATGCTTGGAGGCTTCAGTGCTGTTCTCAGTCTGATGTTGATCATTGTGAAGTTTTCTGGAACCTGATGAGTGGAAATGTACTGTATGAGGTTCCTGTACCTGGGTTCCTGCTTCCTCGTGCTCAGCAGCAGGGCTCGTTTCACAACAGGAGTCACGCAAGGCTGAGGCTGTGGGCGGGGAGCCGATGAATGTAGATGGATCCTGGTAAGCTCTAAAACATTTGCAAGTCAGGGAAAAGACGCTCTGAAAGTAAAAGTCCCTATGGATTTTTGATTCCCATTTCCCTTCTATGTACCTGTTCCAAACTGGGCTAACAAAGCAACACAGCGGTCTACATAGACCTTGTCTGATATAAGACATAGCAGTGGTTCAGATTCTGGCTACGTTGTCCTGAAATAGGGCATTAGTTAGCAGCTTGTGAACTCTTCACAAGCTCAACAGATCCATGGGCTCAGCTGAGGAGTTTGCTTGCAATTTTTCTTTGCATGGTTAGCATAACTTTACAGATCCAGGAACAGGGAAACACAATCCTGTTAAATATATACTGCATGATAAAGGAACTAAATATTGAATGTATTAAACTTGTGAGTGTAGGCAACCTGCAGACTCCATACTGTTCAAACAAAGATGTCTTGACTTGACATTAGTCCTGCTCATCCCAATTAAATACTTCTAAGATAAGCTGTTTAATTTTGCTCAGAACAGCAACAAGAGTAATGCACAGACTATGACATGAAGCAGAGGGCTGCACTCAGGCCAGGAAGACCTATGCCTTGTCACAGAGCAAGTGGTGAGCATGTGTACTCCAAATACTCCACTCATTGAATTTCAGCCAGCTCAGGAACGTGGCTGCTCTGTATTTAGCACAATGTGCATGGCTGAGGCTGGAAGCATCTTGCTCCAGGCAGGCCCCTTGAGCTCCTAATGTAGAGTCAGGAATCGGATTAGGAGGTGCCAGAGGGGCTTGAATCGGGTAGTTCCTGATGGCTGATTTGCAGGCGTGAGAGGGACAAGGAGCTGCTGGCTCTGAAGTGCTCCCATATCAAATCTATGTGTGCTTATAGCCCTTGTGCTGGGGCCACACGAGAGGCACTGCTTGCTTGTGGTGCAGGTGCAAAGAGCTAGAGAGAGGCAGGTGAGCAACAGCAGTGCTGTATGCAAGAGTTTGCATTGGTTTGGTGGAAGAAGTTTAGGAAAAGGGGTTAAAACATGCTCAGCTTTGAGCCTCATCGACAAAGTGTGTGTGCGTGAAAACTCACTTTTTACAGCTGCTGTAATGAGTCGATGATAAAGAGCGTGAGCAATGGGGACACACAGCACCTCTGCACACACCATGTGGGATTTGTCTGTTGTACTCGCACCTGAACAGGGACAGCCCTATCCAGAAACTCAGCAGGCCCAGGAGACGCAATCAACAACAAACCCTCAAACGGGCACTGTGTTGGTTACCAGTAATCTCCCCTTTGGGGGTGGCGCTTATTGAAAAGTCAAATCGAGAGAGCCAGGAGAGACTTTTATTTTTCATGCTGCATTATGAGCAATTGCTAACTACCAAGAAGGCAGAGAGGAGGGACAAGACAGAGCAGGAGGGGGGGCACTAGAACTGGCACACAATAAGGCGATTGTGGTTGCACTTCTTGTCATTCCAAGTGCCGTCCGGGTACCTCTCCACGCACTGCTCTTCCCCTTTGCCAGAAGGTTCCCCCGCGTGCCAGTGCGTGTAGTTGAGCTCGGCCCCGCCGAGGGCGCGGAACTCGCCCGGGATGAGCGACTCCCGTACGCCCAGGTAGGCGAACGCGTTGTGGTGCTTCACGAGGCGCCGCACGGCCGCGTTCTCGCCCGCCGTCCTCGGCGTGGCCACGGCCCCCCCAGCCTCCTTGCACGCCTGCACCGCAGTGTGGAAGTCGGCCTTCTTCCCACTGGCAGCAAACATTTTTCCTCCAGATGCGGTTATCTTCTCCTCCAAGCGGAGGGCTACGAGATAAGCAAAAGAGGATAAACTTTTATGTATTGCTTTGTAGTCATTTTGCTAGCAATAGTAATTCTGACTGTCTGTATTCTTCTATAGCTTTAGATTTAACCTATGAAAAAGGAAAGGAGAGAAAAACTTGAAAATAAAGAAAAAAAGAAATCTGAAAAGATGAAGCAGGGGTGGGGAAAAAGGAAGATATACTCATGGACAATGAACTAGGAAAACCGAGAGGAGGGAGGGAAATGAGGAATTCTACATTTAAACCAAGTGTGCAACTTTTTTCTTTGTCTCTTAAGTTCTTTGGGATGGTTATGGAGTATAAGAGTATGCCAATACTTTAGGGAGTAGAACCTTAGATATGATCCTGTGGTGGTGGTGATGGTGTTTTTTTTTTTTTTTTTTTTAAGCATTTTGCCTATATTTAACTACTAAGAGCACGAGATGACAACGGAGCACTTCTACAGAGGCAAGAATTTTAGTGTGATAAATGTTTGACTTGCATCCATGTTTCACTGCTCTTACCTGGGAATCTTTCACTAGTTAGGGAAACAATTTTCACATCCCTCCTACAATTTGTAATTATTCACTCACCTCTTTACTGAGGAACAGAACATAAAAGGAGTGCAACAAAAACTCAGAAAATGCTGCCGTTTGCTAAGAAGTTTGGTTTTTTTCTTTCCCTGCAGTTTGCATATGTTGACCAGTTCTGTTATAGCTGAGCGGAAAGGCAGATAAATTACCTCCTTCAAGCCTAGAAATACGATGGTCTAATTGAAGGATAACATCTTCCATTTCATTATCAGCAAGTGACAAAGAACCTGAAAACAGAAACAACTAATATAGGTAATCTTGAAATCCAAAAAAAAAAAAAAAATTAAAAAGAGATAGCTGTGTGAAATTAATATGAACTTTTAAAAGGTTTTGTTTGATCTATTTTAGCTTAATTATCTGTTTTAACAACTCATTTTTCACACACTAATCTTTGGAAAAATGGGCAATAAATTATTGGAAACTAACTGTGGAGCAGTGAAACTCATGGAAAACTCCAATAACCCTCCCTGGATTGGTCCTCACTGCATGGCAACAGACGGGCAGCTGTGCAACAGGCTCATCTGCCTTTTAATGCTTTCTTAAAACTGCTGGCAGGGTCCTTCACACTGTTGAAGAAGTTGCTGATCACACAACTAACACCTGAACTAGCAGAAAGTTTATTTCACTACATTTTAGAAAATTATATTCTTTTCTGAGTGACCCATTTGAAATCATTAGGTAGGAGAAATACAAACTTCTTGATATAGAGAAACTAATATCTAATTGTTCTATATCAGGTGATAGAACCCATGACAAATGACACAACATGACATTTGGTTCATGAAGCAAAAATGGAATACAACATCTAAATAAAAATAGGGATAGCTGCAAATACCTGGTGGGAAGACTTCCTCTAGCCCAGCTTCAGACCAGCGAGTGAAATCAGGCACAGGAGGAATTGTCGCAGGGTTACCTTGAACACAGCGTGCGAGCAAAAACGCCAGGCCAAAAATCTTGTGGAACCACCATGGTAACATTATTTGAAGCCAACTGTAAAACACACTTTTACTGTCTGGTGCAGATTCCTATGTTTAAAAATAGCAACGTTTCAAAATTTTGCTCTCTAAAGTTTCCTTGAACCACAAGCTCAGGTGAAACGAGTGTCATTAATATAGCTATAAAATTATGTTATTTCAAAGAACTCAAGTTTTTTTTCAGTCAATACTACTATTTTCCCACGGGGAAAAAAAGCTATTTTTTGTTAATTTTAAAAAGGAGAAATAGATATATCTGCTTTAGCGAGAGAAGTCATGTTAAGATAAAATGGAACATATTGTCTTAATCGTTTGTTTTGAGAGAAACAAGGCTTATTATTTCATTACGACCATAATCTATCTTTTAAAGTATCCACATCTCAAGCGACATTCTCCATAAGTGTAGGCTACAGTATTTGTGAAGAAAAAATGTTAAAAGAAAATGAAAAGCTCTTAAATGGAAAGGTGTTTGTACAGTTTAAGTATTCAGTACGATTTAAACTAAAGACTATTTAAATATGTTCAACTTACCTAGCTGCTCCAATATGAAATAACAAATTTTCTTTGCATGGTCTAATATATAGGGCCTGTAACTGGAGATTTATTTTGTTATCTATGGAAGCAGGTAATGTGATATGAATTTGCATATGAATAGAAATGTCAAGGACTTCAACTTTTGTGCTAACAATTTGTTTTCTTCAAGAGGTAAACATAAAATGTGTGCAAAATATTTGAGCATACTTTTCTGCTTTATAAATAAAAAAAAAAAGAGTAAAACAAAGTTATTTGTCAAGACTTGTTTTAAATATTTAATGTTCCTACATAATTTTCTTGTAAATGTCAGCGAAGATAATCAAAAACACAGTTCACAGGGAATACACCATGTAGCAGCAGCATCTCTGCACTACTCTCTCTGATTACAGGTTGGGGGATAACAAGTGACGATTACTGAGAGCTTGTGCCCGAGCAGGAGCTCATGACAACAGAGACCGAGCCAAATGGCAGTGGCACATCGGTGGCCGTGGTAGAAGTAAGAGCCCCACAAGCCCATACTTAACTAACCTGCCAAATTCTTCTGTGCGAGCTGGGATCACCTCCATGGACACAGCAGAGCCGTACCCTGCACCTCCGACTTTCCGTGCTCCCATGCAACCCCGCTGGACTCCCAGAGCAGGTTAGCACATGCGCTGCAACGGGCACCCGCGCTGCAAAAAATAAATGCGTGGCCCCTTGTCATTTGTATCCTGATAGAAGAGGCCAATTCAAATTTGCATGAGCAACTTTTGTTTAAAGTTTCCCACTAAATTAAAAGTTTCCCAAGTTCTGAGTGTTTGACCTAATGCTCTTAACATTCTTTTGGCTGACGTTTTCCAATTGTTTTATGAAAAACAAATGGAGACTATGAGGACCTGCTGTTACCTGGGGACCACATGAGCTCCGGTAAAGGTCACCTGCAGAACCTGGACCTTGGCTGCCGTGGTCAGGAGAACTTCAGCACTTGACCTTCATCTGGGAGGCGGTGCGGTTTGTGCAGGGTGATGCGGGATGTGGTGCAGGCCCTGTTAACAGGCTTCACGTGTACTGCATGATGGCACAGAAAGGCTGGTCATGTTTTCTCATGCAAGAGATGCCTTCTGAAGGGAGTTGATGTTGATTTTGTATGTTTAAAATTTCTGTTCTTTATCAGTATATCGATAAGATGAAGCAAGCAGAAATAGATACTTCTATATATTCATATTTCTATCACTTGTTTATGATTAATAGTTTGACATTATAGTAATTGTTCTTATAGATAATGTTAAGCTATTTGGTGATCTGGCTTTGAGCAGTGTGCCACAGAAACTTAGCAAGACTCAAGGATGTTTTAGAAAATGGACATAAGCCAGAATTTTTGAGTATTAAAACAACATTTCCCATGCTTCTCCATCTCTCAATGAGCAGTTTAAATTAATTAAAATGCTAGTGAAACAAAATATGGAAATCCTGAGATTAAATGTTACACAATGTAGGGAGGTAATACTAAGGACAGTCTTCAGTACTTTCCTATCTGCTTAAAGAAATACAGAGTTTAATGTCAGTTTTTGGAATTTGGTGGGTTTCTCCTACAAGCCTCTGTGATAGCTTTTGCTCTGTACATTTAATCTCCAGAAATCTGACTGTTTTCTTTCAGAGTGCTAGTCCTACCTCAAATAACCCCACAGAGTCTTCCCCTAGTCTCTCAGTTTGTATTTAAATAGTCCAGGCCCCATTTATATTTGCCCTTTACACTGTTTCTGTGCTGTTCTGCTGTGGCTGTTCTGTTTCTGCAACCCCCTTTTCTCCGTGTCGTCTTCTAAATTCTTGTCCCGCTGCTCCCAGCAGCTCTTGTATGCCGGGGGGTATGAGGGAGAGCTCAGGGCATGTGGTGCCTCCTTCATGTTCCCTGCTCACCTCACTCCTGAGTTTGGCAGCAGTAACGAGGCTATTTTTGTTAAGCTTTAAGGACAAGAAATAAAGAATTCAGAAAAATATGGACATCCAATAAGACAAGCTTCGGCATGGTCTCTGGCTGAAGTTAGGAGCAGCATATTAGAGCAAAGAGTCTTGGTTTTACTTGTAGTTATGTCGATGCAACGGCCGCCTTGCTGTATTGACCTGCCGTCCCTGGAATATCATGCAGTGTTAGCTCAGGTGAGACACACAGGAAGGAACAGTAGTTTTGTGCTTATAACCTGTGGAAAGTAGTAACACATCTCACAAATGATTCTTAACAAGAAAACAAGGTTCTAAGGGGAGGGCAGAAAAGGAACAACTTATGCTCATGGACTAGAGGAAATGCTTTCCTTCCTATATACTGTGCATTGGCCTCCACTGCTAATTGACTGCGAAGGAAGGTTAAGCTGCTCCTTGTAGCCTTTGCTCCTCACGTAACATCCTCGAGGGTCTGGCTGCGCCGTGCGGCCCTGGCCAAGAGGCTGCCGCGCGCAGAAGCCTCGGCGCCTGCAGCCGGGCTCCATCAAACACGTTTCCTTTAACCCTTCATTCCAAACACCGGCTACTCTCATTTCCAAGCATCTTGGTCTGTGTAAATGTGGATTAATACAATTTTATCAGCTTCTACTTCAGATAATTAAATTTGCCTGCAATCTGACTCTTTCAGGCCCAGGTAAACATGTCTGTTAATTCACTGCACAATAGGCCCATGAACATCCTTTTCCTCTGGTTCATGAGGTGCAATAGGCCATTAGTTCCTTCACCATCCTTATCAAATTCCATGATGGAAAGCATTTCTCTCCTTCCCACTTACTGTTTGCCACCCACGAAGGTAAAATGCAGGATCAACCTTGGATGGATTAACCTATGGATACATCATGGTACTCACATCACTGCTAGGATGTTGCAGCATTAAGTACTTCTTCCTGAAAAATAGCAAAGGAACAAATGCCTTTAATTTGGAAGCCAGGTATATTAAAACACAGACACACACAAAAACAAACAAAAATAAGACTACACCTACACAGGTATGTACAAAGCAGGTACTGATCATGATTTATACAAGATAGGGTAGCCCCACAACCCTGTCCTATCAACTAGGTTCATTTAAGGTTTAATTAGAAAATAGTTTTCCCCAAGAACTGCAACACTTGTTTTTAACACTTTCCCACAACCATCAGAAGGCACCAAGGCTGTACTTATTTAGCTACTTTATTTAAGGTCAAATTCTTTACATGCAGTTGGGATTCTGAGGGGAGAAGAGAGGGTCTGAGTGCACAAATTGCTCATAGCAAACAGCTATGAGCCAAAACACCTAATCAAATTACCCAGTTATAAGATATCACGGGACTAAAAGCTTCTAAACATTTTACTTACACTAAGACCTTGCTTCTCAAAATCTGTTTTTATAGCACTGAGAAAAGAAAAAAAGTTATTGTCTGAATTGAAAAGCCTTGCTGTTAGGTTGTTTTGATGTAACAAAGTAATATAAATTAGCAAAAAAAATCAAATTGTCTTGTGCCTGGCCTGGTCATGATGCACCAGCAATTATTTTTGCTTGATGTATTTTTAAGGAAAGATTTTATCAAACTCATTTAGCCTTTAAAAACAGATGGAGAAACAATTTGTTCCGCTTCTATTTGACCTGCCTTTTTCCCCCCCCATAAACTCATAAGTTAGATTTTTTTTTTTTCACAGAAAATAGATGGCAATACTTACAAGTATTTTAAATGTCATTTAAACTGAGTTATGTTATTCTTTTAGCTAGCATTTATCTTGTGTATAATGTATTCAGGTTACTTTTTCTGCTCTTCTATGGAACTGAAAAGAATAAGCACAATGATAACACTGGACTCTGTGTATGTGGGTAGTTAAATATTTTTATATCCTCAACTTGGATTCAAATTTTCAAAGCATACAAAAAATCTAATGAAATACAAACGAATTCCTAGAGCATCTATACCATACCTTTTATTAGAAAATATTCTTTATTTTGTCCATGTATGACAGCTGAGCCTGGACAACTTTCAGTCCATTGAAGTGAGGAGATAAAAGACTGTGTGGGGGGAAAAAAAGTTGGCACAGTTGTTTGAAGAGAAGGCAAGAGACTGAGGGACACTCCTTTTGATATCTGCTGTTTTATACATGAGATACAGTCAGGATTTTGGACACAGAATAAGGAGGCCCACTTTAGAATAGTATAAGGGGAATGCCAAAGCACAGAAAAAGAAGAAATGAGTATGATGCTATAACTATGGAAATAACTGAAAAGTTTAATTGCATTACCAATCACATTGCAAACCATACAGAAGAAACTGCTGCCTAGAAGCTTTTCAATCACATAAGAGGAAGGTGGATTTTTTATTTTTAAGCAGCATGTGTCTGTCTGTCTTTTTGTGGTTGTTTTTGCTTTTGTAATTTTAATGCTTAAGAAGAAAGAATTGGACTTAGCTTACAATCAACAACTTAGCTTTGCTTGATAACATGATAAAAGATTAGCTTTTGACTCAAAAAATATTATTAAAATGTTTTGAAGTGCTGATCTATTTAAAGATGGGTGATATATGCTGGGAAGTCATTTGTGAGATTTTAAAACACAAGATTTTTAAGATTTTTTTTTTAATAGTCATCTAGTAAGCACAGATGAGACTGAAATACATCAGTGCCAACTGAAGAAGATACCAAAAATGTTGTTGGAGATCTATGTAAATAGTTTGGATGATAAAAGGCCACATGAGTATAGGAATTTTGGGGCTCTTTCTCCAGCATGTCTATCTGCTTATGCTAGCATCTTGCTCTAAAAAAGCAGCTGCACGTTTGAAAGACAAACACCGATTGAAGGAGGTTTGCTTGTTAGATGTTACTAAACAATGAAAACTCGAGAGAGAGGTAGTGTGAGGGAATGTGATGTTTTAATGACAAAATGCATCATTTAATGTTTTATACATTTTTTCACATGTTTACATAGATAAAATGCAATGTTTACCTTAATGTTTTATAGACAGTACCTTTGGATTTAACTAGGAAAATCAACTGTAATGGGTGCCTTTACCCATCTGGATGCTGAATTTATCAATGCACACTTTGATCCAGCACAACACAGCCCTGTATTTTAAAGAGATGTACAAATCCCGAGCCCATCATTGCTACAGTGAGGTCAACCACAGTGCCTCTATCTCTGAAAGCAAAAATAAATGCTTGGAAGTATTTGCACTACGAAGCCAAAGAATGTTTTAACATTTGACTTTTCTAATATCCCAAGACAAACCTTTGACTGAGGAATTTCCCTCTTCTAATCTCTATATAGACACAACACAATGACACAGTGTCTGTCATAAACGATGAATTCTGAGTTATTTTTAGCCATCTAAAACAGAGATAATTCAAATGTGCCTAATTTGATGCATTGAAGTTAGTTAATCCTGTGCAATTTTCTAAAGTATATAAAAAAAAATATGATTCATTGAATATTTTCTGGCATAGAAAAATTGCAGAAATTCTACTGTATAAAGCTGAGACAATATTTCATGTTCTTCATATTCTCAGGTGGTTGAAATGTCATTTTTTAAAATTCACAGACTGTGAGGCGATACAGGTTGCAATTTTTGTCATTCCAGCTTCCATCCTTGTATATCTCCACACAGTTTTCTTTCCCTTTGCCATTTGGCTCGTACTGGTGCCACTTGGTATAATTCACAGGCATGCCATTCATATAGCTGAACTGACCTATAGTCTCATTCTCCCTAATGCCTAAGTAAGCATATCGGTTATATTGCTTCACGATACCCAAAACAGCATTATTTTCCTCTTCATTCATGGGAGTTGCAAGAGTTCCTCCAGCCTCTTCACAGAATTTTAGTGCAGATGCAAAATTAACTTCCTTCCCATTGCTGGCAAGTATTTTCTCTCCTACTTCTGTTATTTTTGTATTCAAAATAAGCACTAAAAATTGAAAAGGAAAGAGCTAGTTAGGGTTTTTTTTATTATTTCCTCTGGCACAGTGATGGGAAAGTGAAGAAAGAAAAATCAAGAGAAGAGGAGAAAATTAAAATTTGTGAGGTGAAAGAGGGAAGAAAGTGATGAGGGCAAGAATATGAGAATGAAGGAAAGGATGAACAGGAAAGAGGCTGTTCAAAATTTTATGAACTCATAGTTATTCAATAAGTATATTATGTTGCATGCAACCATCTGCCATCACTGCCTATAAGCAAGGATGCGCCACTACCATTTCCTTATACATGGTATCAGCCCTATTTATTTGTGTGCATTTGTGAATGAGGGCCAAATTTTGCTTCAAGTTAGAGCCAGGAAAACAGAGAAATTATAAATGTTTTCTGAAGTCTTTTAAAATTGTTTGTGAGCTAAAAAAGTAAAAACAGAAACGTTACCGCTTTCCAGTCTGGCAATTCGATGTTTTAAACTTGCTAAAACATTTCCCAATTCAGCGTCAAAAGAAGCAGGTAGACCTACACAGATGGAAAAAAAAAAGCTGGTTATACAATCAGGCGAAAATCAGGCTCTATTGAGAGGAAGAATTCACTAAACAAAACTAATCACTCTACAAAACTAACTCATGCATAACAACACACTTGTCTCGCATCACCTAGGGTAAAACCATTATTTCCCCATTATTTTTTCACATGGTAGTTAATCAATATGCCTAATACCCACCCCACCACTAAAATGCTGGTAATTCACCTATAGATAAAAGAGGCCTAGGAAAAACTGTAGGAGAAATGGGATGCATATTTCTAGGTTGCAGGCTCACATTTCTGACATGCCTGTGAAAGTGCAAAGATGCTAAGATAGCGCGTTTGACTGCGGCTTTGACAAGGAGAATTTGTTTCATTCCAGTGATTGTTACTGAACAGGCACAAGGGAGAGCTCGGGGAGGGAACCTGTGTTATGGCATCAAACAGAATTCCGCTCGCACCACTTCCAGTCAGCTTAAGGGATCCCCTGTGCTTTTACAGGGGGATCCTACTTTAATGTGAACTGCAAACATCGGTACAGGAGGGTTTCTGCACAGGTTGTGTGAAACATGTACAGCTAATCCAGCACTGATGGCCAAGGCAGACGCTTTTTTTCATACAAACAGCTAATGGTAACAGCGGACTTGAACACAGAAGGAGGTTATGAGGGTGCTCGTGTGATTGCATTGCCACTGCTCACAACGAAAACGGAGGGGAATGTAGATGCCCAAAATGTTGTTCCAGCTCCCCTCTGAGCTGCAATGTTACAACTCTGCTTTATTGCACTTTAGGGCCAGTGAGAAACACACATTTGACCCAATAGCAGTGCATTCATCAGACAGCCTTTACATGGGAATCAGCCTTTTTTACCTGGTGGTCCAGGGTCGCCTTTTTCCCCTTTCTCTCCTCGCTCTCCCTTGAGACCTTGAGGTCCAGGAGCTCCATCTCTTCCAGGAGGCCCCATTGCACCTCCAGGGGGTCCTATGGGACCTGGAAAAGAGAAGCACGAAAATAAAGTGATTATATACATATATATTTTTTCCAATTGATGCATATTCTGGGACCTTCAAGACCTCGGAAAAGGCATTTTTTCTGGAAATAAAATTATACAAGGTTAAATGTGTTCCTTACCAGACTGCTATCACAAATACTGCCTTCCAATACTGTAAAAACGTATCAAAAGCTCTCTAATTACACTCCTACTTATTGGAATAATATTTTCTTAATATTATAATATACTTAAAAAAATCCCTCTGCTGTGAAAATATAGGAACCCTGGGTATATACATGCGTACTTATTAATATATTGATAAATTTATATAAAGTATATCAATACTTATATTTATTGATACTTTAATATATATTATTCATATATATGCATACATAGATTGATACTTAAATATATATATATACATAAGTATAGATAACATGTTCATTTCCTCTCTTTGACCAGAAAAGAGTCTTATCTTTAAGAAAGAAAAATTAGGCTGATCCATTCAATTCTCTGTTCAATTCTTCCCTCTTCTTGCTGCTCAGTGTTAAGGGTCTTTCTTCTTGCAGTTTTCATCTCAAAAGCTTTGTTGCAAAACAGGAAGTTAGCTTGGGCTGAAAATAGGTGATGATTTCAGAGCAGAAAATCACTCTGTAAATCCACTGGAACTGGCAATCCATAGACGTTTAAATAAGAGTACTATTGCCTTACTATGTCTAAGTGAAAAGATAATGTAGGCCAAGACATCTCTTTCCTCACTGCACTCTTCCTTCTCCGTAGTACCCGTGCGGCAGAGTGCTGATAACCACTGCAGTTACAGTTACCTGGTGGCCCCGGTTCTCCTCTCAGGCCGTCCCTGCCGTCCCTTCCAGGCAGCCCGTTGGCGCCGGGGGCACCGGGCAGCCCGGGGATTCCTGCGCACTTCTCGTCCGCGCGGCTGGGCCCGAGGAAAGCAGCTACTGCTGCCACCATGTAGAACGAACAGGACAACATGACGCTCAGGGCAGCTGTGAAAGAGAGTCAAGAACGTGTTTGTCAGGAAATGATTCCCTGAGAAACACATTAACACACTGGAGAGAGCTTTAAAGATTGAAGGTGCTTTTTGTCTTCCAGATTGACTCTATTGTAGGCTTTTAGCTTCATTATGAATCCGCCTCAAGAACGGCTATGTGTAAGAGCAAAGGTCACGTGTATTTGTACAGAGAAATGTCTTATTGAAATGAACTCAGCAGAACACGCTCTTGATCATAAAATTATTCAATTATGCCATAAATTTTAGCAGTAAACTGTGCACAGAATCTGTTTAAGCTGCAGAGATTTCTTTCCCTACTGTCAGGAACATTCACTCTTTGTGATAACATGAAAAGCACCTCAGAACACACATGTTGTACTGAAAGCATCAGGGGGTTTTGTCCAGTATCGGACAGTGCAGGTCGCTGGCTCCACAGAACAGACTATTGAAGTCTCTAACAGAAACCTGCTGTAGGTGGCTAGGAATACTTGTCCCTGAGATAAGGAAATGCAATTACATCAGGTACTCTTCCTCTGCTGATGATCATTCGGTGAATTATATTTGAATGACTACAACTCCTAATTGGATCATGTTGCAGAGTCAGAGTCATATAGTAAGATGGAAAAACAACTCTTCAGGTTTAATGACCTTCATCAGTCATTGCAATCTGATGTCCTTCAGGCATCTCCTCATCTAGCAAAATTGTTAATATGAGCAAAGTACAAAAACAGTAATAAAAGAAAATTTAATTAAAAAAATGCAAATACAACCACAGAAATGAAAAGGAACAGGTTTGCCACCTAGCTGAAGTCTTCATTATTTATAAAAAGCAAATTCAGCTTACCTTTCAGCTTCAAAGTGAAATGAAAGAGAAGTTCTCAGAAGTCCCCTTTTTATAGTGTGCTGCTTGTTAAATGCCAAAGTGCTGAAGTGGAGACTGGATAAGTAGGGCAGGAATGATTTTTCTATGTAGTTTCCTTACACACTTGTTATGCAAAGACTGAGAACAATATTAAGGGCTGAGACCTTTCTTCTTTTTTCTTTTGTAAGAACAGAAAGCAAACTTTCTAATTTCTATTCTTAATGGAAAAAAGAATCTTGAAGAGAACATATAATGTTTGCTCACCAGTGGCTTTCATTGAAGGGAAGGTGCTCTTACAAATGAAGGGAAGAACTGTTGCCTCCTGGATAAAGTCTGCTCTGATAATCAGAATCCTAAACTTTTTTTCCTGTCTCTATAGCTGGCCTAGTTGTCTCTTACAATTTCCCAGAACGAGAGCATATGTATTTATATATAGATATAAAAAATAGGGCAAGCAAATTGAGGAGATATCAATGTCCCTTTATCAAGTGATTAGCTTTAACAATTGTTACTAAATATCCAGATTCAAGACATTCCTCTACTTGATGTGCAAAAAGGATTTCAATGCAGATTGAGTCATTTCAGAAAACCTCTCATCACTCCAGCTGAAACACCTACTCCTATACCAGCTCAAGGAGGCAGATGAAAAGACCTGGTGTTACGGATGTGGAGAAGGGTTAGGGAGCATCCCGTGGGTTCCCTACCTTGTTTCGGAATCCCGCCGCATCCTCGGAATGGCACAGGCACCAAATAAATTGGCACAGCCAGTACGTGGGTAATTCCATGTCCACCTGAGCTCCGGGGTGTCTACAGCTCTGAGAAGCTTCTGCTGTGTCAAGATCAAGTTAATGAACCCAGACTGGGGAAGAAGCGTTTTAAGTCAGTCATTAGTAGTTCTGTGAAGTTTCTGTGAATTCAACATGTCCTATAACAGGATCTCCTATAGATCCAGTTTTTAGGCAAGACTGTAATATTTGTAATGGTTAATACTATTTTGTTATATCATTTGTATATAAATTCACGCATACTTTAATATTCAAGCAACTTTATAAACTATTGCAAATTACTACTATTTCTTGCCGGTAACACAGTTTATACTTCAAAGATTTATGTAAGTATTGCAGTCATTAAGTAGGGAAATCACAAACTTCACCAGCAACATATCTCTTTCCATTGAGGGAAGTGTGCAATGAAGAAAACGTGGCCTGTAATGGCTTAAGATGGGTACAATCTGTATAAATTATTATCTTTTATCTAAACCTCCAAAGAAACGTACATTTCAGTACCATTTTTTCTACCATGAGTCAGATTGTACTTAAAAAACAGAAGCTGATAAGAGATCTAAAACATCATCCAATGTTAGAGATTACTAATTCTTTAGATTTACTTTCCTTCATGAAGTGGCAGAGGTTTAAGGAAAACAAATACACTAAGGATTGAGGAAGAAAGAAAGCAAATATTTTTTCTACAAGCTGGCATCTCTTTTCAATAACGCTGAGGCTCAGGGCTCTGAAATTCATAGGAAAGCCCTTTGTGGCAGTGCCTTAGGGAGGGGCAGCACCAGCAGAAACTATCCAGGATACTTCAGGGTTTCATCTGGACTCGGATCCTTCTTTCTCAGGAAAGTCCGCGAAGCAGAACAACGAGAGTCCTTCGGGTGACGCAGGAGGCGTGAATTACACTGCTCTGTCAGTGCCAGGAAACCAAACCCAAACCCAACGACCTCCTTAGCTGGGAGCAAAGGAAAATTTTGGAAAAAAAGGAACCTAATGTTCAAAGAGCCAGTGCACCCAGAAAGATCACTTATTTAAGTAGCAGAAGTGCATGCTGTCCTCGCAAAAGTAGTTTGAATACAAATAACTATTAAGGGGGTTTCAAAACTGGAATCACTTTCTTTTATATAGCCTTTAAATCTCTAACCTCCTGAAAAAGAGGTGAATTCTTCATTTCCCTCAGCTCACTATTTTGAAAAGCTGATTACAAACAACTTTATCTTAGCCCAACATGGATAAAGCTGTATAGTGCTCTTTCATACACAGGAGAATGCAGTATTGCCACACTAGTTTAGTTTAGCTGCCTGAGACATTAATCTTAAATGTATCATGTTGCTGCAAGTGCCTGATATCTGCTGTTGTAGTTTGTCCTTGACACTGCACTTGCATGGAAAGCAGCTGGTTCTCTATGTTTGCCTACTCCAAATGACAATAATTTCCAATATTTGCCTAATATTTCTACAGTAATTTAACAGCTTTGCTGCTGCTGGTCTTAAAATAGACCAGATGTAGGTGCCTACAGTCCATTTTAAAAAGACTGTTTAACATCAGCTTAAGCCTTCTAAACCTTATCTCCTACTAAGCAACAAAGCAGTGAAGCGTGTGTCCTCTTTACCACATTTGGGTTAACTAAACTCGGAGAAATCAAAATAAAACAGTCTCTCTGACTTTAGAAGGTAAGAAAGTAAACAACAATAAAATCACTTTCATACTAGTTGAAGCGCTTTATGAGTGAAAAGAGTAGGGATGAAAGTACACTATTTATGCACACTATTTACTGGATATTATTGTTGTGTGTCCTACAGACTCATACTGCTTTAACTGGAGGATAAGCATCTCATAGGGGGAATGTAGTGGCTACTGAACTATATTTATGTTTATAAATGATTTATGTTTGAGTAAGGTACTGCCAGGTTACTCACACATTGCCATTTTGGGGGTAGATCCCAGGGCACCTCTGAGTCCAAATCAAAGTGGGTGGATGGAGGAGAAGGAACTGCTGGATGCAGGTAACGAGACTCCCAGAGAGAGAGCAGCAGTGACAGGGAATGGAGGTCAGAGGACCTGATTTTAAGGGCTTGTCCCCTAGACTGCACTGAACTATCCTTTCAGAGCACTGTGCTTGCAAAGAACATAAAATTTAAGCTTAAGAGGGGAAAAGAAAGTTAAAAAAGAGTCTTTTTCTGTTCCTATTTTCTGTTCCAGGAAAAGCAAATTCCAATTATATTCATCCAGATAAGGGAGGGCAAGGTTTTTCAGAGCTTTTGTGAGAAAAGCAGGCATGGTTTTGTCCTGTCAAAAATAGGTAACCTTAAAACTATTTTAACAGAAAAATCTACTTACCCTTTATCTTCATATTATATCCATTTCCTTCTTATATACTTGAGGGAATTGCTTTAAACCCAGAGGTACACAGTGGCATGCCACAGGACCTGAGGAGCTTATCGTCTCTGTAAGTTAGAAATAACTGGGATGGACCCCTGGAAAAAAAAAGGAATTGTTTAAGCCAGAGGCATTCTGCAGTTTTATCAGAGCTTATTTCTTAGTCTCTGACACAGGAGGTGATAGTTACCGCTACCTCTATCTCCAGAAAGAATATATTTAAAGGCTCCTGTCAATGCAGAAGTTGAAAAGTACAGACTGAGTTTAACCCACAGTAGATAACATGAGTCAAAAGCTACAGCTTTTCAGCTACTGCAGCCGGAGAGAATAGTTAAAGAATATTTAAGAATAATGAGAGAATGGCAAGCACTCCTCTCATTTCAGTCCCCAGCGGATACCATGTCTGACATGGTTGAGACTGAGGTGTCAAGAAACCAAGTGCAAGACTGAAGAGATGATCAAGGAAGCCAAATCATGACGAGTGAAGGGCAGTGGGGCTGAGCTCCTTGCTAGGCATGTAGCTCCAGGATGGGAATAGTACAGGACAGCATGAGAGGTAGCTGCTGGACCTTGTTCAACAACCCAACAGAAATACCCACTGCAGTGTCAATTAGTAGTGTCTCAATGGGCTAAATATGTCTTTTTTAGTAGAAATAGTAACTAGAATGGTAACCACAGAAGTATCCTGCTGTGTCACAGTTCCCATGGAGATGACCTGTGCAGTGTCCCTCCTATTGCAAGTGGTAAGAGGAAGCAATTTATGCTTGAACAGCCACTGGCCAAAATTACCTTGGAAACATTTGCTCATAATTCATATTTTGCCCTTACAGGCAGCCACCTGGCCCTTGTTGTCAATTTAAAATAAAGATAATCTAGCTTGCAGATAGGAAAAAAAAAAAAAAAAAAAAACCAACTTCTAAGCTGTTATTATGTTGTTATTGCTGGGAAATGGCCCATCTAATGTCTCGCTGATAAGTGTTTCAACATATATATCCAAAAGCATTGTCAACATTTATTTCATTTGTGATTGAAATTCAAAGTCCTTGGGAAAAAACTCATTATTGAAAACACATGGCACAAAATAGAGTTATACAGCAAAATAATAAACTCACCAAGCTGCTGTTCAGGTCTGATGGTCACAATAAAATGAAGCTGCTTTGCATCTTACTGTAGGGAACCAAAGTGGCAATGAATTCCTTGGAAACACCACATATTATGATTTTTATTGCTGTTATAAGCTGAAAATTAAGACAAAATAGGTATTATGGATTTTCATTTTGCACAGAACATTTCAGCAGATTGAACACCAAAACTCTACATGCTTTAGCTAATTATGCTGTTGAAGTACACAGTATTTATTATATCGAATCTGTTTCTTCTGTAATGGTGTATTTCAGATTCTTATTACTGCACAGGTGCAAAGGTGACGCATAGATCTTTCAGGTACTGGGCTGATCTTATGGCTTTTTGTTACTTTCAATTACCATGAAAAGCATCCACAGCTGCTGAGTGTGGGGGGGCTTCAAGCTAGCTAAGTGAGATATTGTTTTTTTTTAAAAATAAAAACTCTAGAATACTTTTTTTTTTTTGTTAAACAGCATGATTGAGGGAATATTGTATCATAAGATAGGAATATTTAACTTCCTTCGAGCCTAGAAAGTATCAACAGCATCTTTCAGATTTTCTGGGGTGTCCTTTGGAACTGTCTTTTGGAGACCACCTCAGGCACACCAGCAGTTGGGCAGAAATATAAAAGACAATAAGACAAAACACAAAGGAAGGTCTAGGAAACCAGTGGGAGGAGGTTCTTTATCAGATCCTGAGAAGGAAAAGGGGAAAAGTCAGTCTCGGTAACAGACACTTATTTTATTTATGCTGATGCACAGCTCATTGCAACCTCTGCTACAAGCGCCATTAGGAAACATTTCCAGCTGTTTTCTTTCCACTCTGCAGTGTATTTTCTTTTCTTAGTTAGCTGATTAGAACTCCTTAGAGTTCATCATGCTGATAAGAGATGAAGATCCGGAGAAACAGAAAGAAAACAAAAGGGAACCAACAGACCCCCAGAACCTCAAATTCTCTCTGAAATGATTTGGGAGATCTTAAATAGTGCTTGAGGGTGGAACAATTCAAAATAAAACTGTTTAGCAGGTTATTAAAGCACAGCAGAAAATTTAGCATGACAAATCAGAGAGAATGTTTAATAACCTTGAGAAATTCAACAAGCATGAGTGCCACCTACGTAACTTTAAAATATGATTTTATTATTCCATGAGGGTTACTCCTTATGGCGTTTTCAGAGGTTTTGTATGTTGTTGTAAAGCCTAAAGGTTCTTTCCCTTGTAATACAAGATAAACTCCAGAAATTATTACTATTATTACTAATCATTCCCTAAATATTCTTGCCCGCATTCACAGGAGGGATGCAGGCTCTAGCCTCTACACCAGCTACGGTATCTTGGGTATCTTGCCACGCTGAATGCGCAGAGGGAAGCAACTGCGACAGAGATTCACATCTGCACAAGCAGGAGGCAAGATGCCCATCAGGTGTTGCTGGTGGGTGAGAGCCAGCCCTTACAGGAGAGCTTCGAATGTCCTTAAGGCGGCTTCAGGGATTCAAGCCAGAACATAAGAAGCCTTTTGAGAAGTGTCTTCATCCACGTGCAGGCCAAACGGTGCCGCTGCAGCTGTGTGCACGTTGCACAACGCAAGAAATACCTCGGGAGTGAAGAGCGGGCGCAGCCGGGAGTGCTGGGGCTCAATGACCCTTTGCACGGGCCCCGCTGCCTCCCTGCCGCTGAGCCCTGCGCCGGGCGGCTCTGCGCCGCGCCGAGTGCACGGAGCCCCTTGCGCAACGGCCGCCCTTTTCCTTGGGCGAGCAGCGGAAGCTCAAGTGGATCTGAAGTGGGAACTCTTAAAAATAAATTTCAAAACCTACCCAAAATAATTGTCCCTACAGTACAGCGTTACCACAAATGATGTGTTGCTCTAATGAATGCAGGAAATATTTGCAGTCTCAGTCCTAGCCCCTTGCTTTTCTTCGGGGCTTTTAATACTGATCTCCACATGAACATGTGCTGGCATCTATTTTTCCCAGATATATGGGGCTCAATGCTCTAGTCACCTACACGTTTTGTGCTTCTTTTACCTTCCCCAAGAAAGCATTCGGTGCCAATGAAACTGAGACAAACCACATAAACCATTGCACTTACCAAGGACTGAGACAATTTGCTGGAATAAAGGCCAAACTCAGAACTCTTCTGACAGTGTTAGATAGACAAAGATAAACATCAGGACAGCAGTATACAGAAGCACGGAAAAAGCTGACACATGACACAGTGGGTAGAATATGATTTTTAAGTGAACTGACATATAATACACTTAAGCCTCGTAGACAACATTCGAAACATTTCTTAAACAGCTTTTAACAACAGCTACTGTGTGATGGGCTTGCAGCCTTTCACGCTATACAGATTCCTGTCGTTCCTGACACTTGAACTTCATTTGTTAAAAAATAGAGGATCTGCCTTAAGATAGGGTTCAAAGTATGAGATTAAAAAAAAAGAAACTAGCTATTTGTTTGTATAGGACTTTTCACGTGAGAGCCTTTTAAGCTTTTTTCCATCGTTGTCATGAAAGCTCAAAATGCACTTTGGTCTTGAAAATGAAAGCTGAGATTCTCCAAATGCTGCAACTGCACTTTTAAGCTAAATACCAGGTATTAGAAATGACAGCACGGCTGAGGGAAACGTGACGTTTCACAGCAGTATTTGCTTTACTAGTTTTTGGTGCACAGACATAAGATCTATTTAGCATGTGTAGGAGACACCATTAATACCACTCTTTTCAGCTTAGCTGTCAGGTGGCCCTAGGTAAATTTTTAAACAAATACATCATTTCTTCTTCCTTTCTCCTTCCTAAAGCCTACCCTCTTTATCTTGCTTCTGTGTATACATATATCTGTGTAGGGAGGGAAGATGGAGAAAGTGTGAGGAGGACAGAGGAGTCAAAAGGTTGTCATCTATAGGAAAAGCTGGATTGACCCAAATATTTTTGAGTGGGACACCCTTGCATAGGTGACATTAGACCCTTAAAGTGCAAGGTAAGATAAGATAATCAAGACCAAATTATTCCTAAGAAATTATGATGCTTTGTAAGAGGTTTCAGGATTTCTAATTACATTTGGGAAGCGCTGTGCCCATCTCAGCTAACAACCTTGCGGTAGAGCAGCCTCTGCTCTTTTATAATCCTCAGTTATCTGTCTCAGAATGAAAAACATGCTTGGGAATAACACTTGGCATGGATGAAGGCTGCACAAAGCAGAATTTAGAGAGAAAATTTATATCCTCGCACGTTTTTTGCAGCTCTGTACTACTGATTTCTGCTAAGGCCGCAATGAAACACACAGAGATTCAGTCTCTGCTGCACTGCTGAGCAGATGCAAGCTGGAAGCCAAAAAACGCTAGCGTGGCCAGGCTCCCTGAAAGCAGACACCCAAGTGGGGGCTGACTATTCCTCCCACATTTTGTACTCTTCGTCCCAAGCACACTCCAGCTGCTTGAAGTTTTATCTGTATTTAAACACTCTGCAGGGCTGGGAGAGGATGCCAACCAGTTAAAGCAGGATCTTCCTCCCACTGTAGGGCTGCCAGAAGCCTCTTGCAGGATTAAGGCGCTCGCTCAGCTCTGCGGGATGAGCCGTGCCGTGAGCGGAGCGTCCGAACCAAGGGGAGCCAAGCGCCAGCCCAGGAACAGCTCTCGCGCTGCCTGCCCTGAAGCCCGATTAAACAACTCAGCAACTGATGCACAAAACACCACCAGGGTCACAGATCATAACAAGGGACAGTAAGTGCAGGGCCTCAGGATATAGTCATTCCCTAGAGCTAATCCAGGAGAGCCAGTCGTGCTGCAAGCGCTCAGAGGTTTGCTAGAGAGCTTAACTGAGACAGGGGACTGTACATGGGCTCCCACGCTCTCCTGCCGCCCTTCTCCTCCTGGAGATCACTGGCCAAGCTACAATCCGGGAATCCCTTTCCTTCCCTTATGTCACCAGGTGCTGGGCCAGAGGGCAGAGCCACTGAACCTTGCCAAGGCCACGGACTTCCTTGTGTGTCTGCACGCTTCACGGGAGCCCGAGCACGGGCCCAGGAGAGCGATGCCCTCTTCCCCAGCAGCAAACACGCCACAACTACGGGCACACTTCTGCCCCGCTCTGAGCATAAGCTGTCCACTCCTTTCCTCTGTAGCTCACCAAAAACTTATAAAAAATAAAGCTGCAAGTAGAAGCTACTACTGAATGAAATCACTTCCTGTCTTCTTGTAGTTCCAAAGAATAATTTTAAAAAGTCACATGAAAAATAAAGAGAAGAAAAAGTGCTTTTTAGGAATTCTGCATTTTCAGATGTGACATTGCCTGAAACTGAGCTGTCTTAGCAAGATAACTCCAGTAGCTCATTAATGAATGCTGCCTTCTAAGGAATTACTCCAAAGGTCTGCAGAGGTTGTGTTGGCACCAAATGAGATAGTTCCTAAATCAGTGGTATAACAGAAAATAAAGATCAGTTTGTAATTCATGAAAAGTGTATTGGTCATCAGGGAGGCTGATTGAACCCTCTTGAAAGCAAACAGAAAACATTTTCAAAGAAGAAGAAATGTCTCTCTAGCATGCTGTGAAGAAGCACAAGACTTAGGGCATACCAGATAGCACCTTATAGCAACACATAGTAAAAGTTCACTTACTGCTTTCAGGTTTTGTTTCTGCCTTGTGGACTTCTCTCTAGTTTGAGAGGATCTGCTTGTCCTTCTGGAATGAGTTGCTGGAGCTTGAAGATTCTGGCTCTGCTGCCTTCCGCAGTGGTTCTGGACATGTCATTCGCACATATTCATTTTTTTCTCACTGTCAAGACTTGAACATCAGTCATGGGATGCTGCTGAGATGACGGTTCGGGTGATTGACAGTGGGAATCAGAACCATTCACATCTGCAAAATATTATTCCAAACCATGTTCAAATCAGGAACTAGGTCACTGTAATCTACTGGTTGACCAATTTTAGGCACCATACATCATGACTCTTAGTGCAGCTCCAAATTAGATGGTTAAAAAAAGTATCACAGTGCTTTTGGACATTCTCACAGCAGAATTCAAGTTTTCATTCATTCAAAATGAATGTGCTGGAGACTGAATTATCACCGAGTCCTAAACGTGGAAGCACAACAGGACTGCACTTACTCCCCAGAGCGTCTCTTTTGTGTCCTAAATCAACCCAAATCTGTTTTCTGAATATTGCAGCATAGGCTGCATTTTCATATAATAAATATTCATTAAAACTCCCAGGCAAATTTTAAAAGCCTCTTGTTTTCATAGCTGCAGGACACCAGCTTCACTGGAGAATTGCAGATGTGTTACAGTAATGACAAGCAGAACACGATGCAGATCAGCAGATCTATCATACTCTAGAAAATTCAATCCATCCACCGAATGAGCTGCTGTATAGAAATGTCACTACTTACACAGGCAGACCCATAAAACAAGCGATTTGGGCACATGAAGTAGATGATGATTATTGCCTAAAATGCCTTTTTTTTGTGACATTGACATAGTATTAAACTGTTGTAACTTCAGAGCTCTCCTAAACTACACTGAGACAGGTCTGTATTTTACGCTTTGTTTTACACTTTACACTGCTCTGTAAAATATACCAGCGGCTCAGGTTCTTCAGGCTGCATATGCAGCCTCTTTGTAGGGTTAGGTGAGAGCTAAGTCTCTGGCCAAACACAGAAACGCTGCTGTTTATGCTGAACAAACATGACAGCCATCAAGTACGTTGTCCTTGCATTTTAGCTGCGATGGTTGACTCTGTAATCTAGATATTTTATACAACAGCACTTAATCTTGCCTCAGAGAAAGCGGGAACAGGATGGGGAGGTGACTTGCCTCTCACCCATGTTTGTGCACTCACAGGTGTGCTGGAAGCACAGCCAAAGCCTTCCAGAAACACTCAAGGAGGAGGCACTTGACAACCTAGTAAGTCTCATTACCTCACAGGAGCACAAAAAGTGAGAAAGTTGGATCCAGACGTATGTTCCTTGTTTCCGCTTGTGACCGTTGCCTCTTGTTCCTTCACTGGAAATCACTGAAAAGAGTCTGACCTTGTCCTCCTTACACCCTCCCTTCGGATATTTAAACACACTGATAAGATCTGGGAGTTTTCTTCTCCAGACTAAGCGATCTCAGCTCTCTCAGCCTTTCTTCATAAGAGGGATGTTTCAGTGCCTCATCGTGCTAACAGCCCTGCCCTGGACTTGCTCCAGTGGTTCCATCTCTTTGTCATCCTGGGGAGCCCAGAACTGGATCCCACACTCCAGATGTGTCTCACCTGTGCTGAGCAAAGGGGAAAAACACCTCCCTTGACCTCCTGGCAATGCTCTTCCTACCACAGCCCACCATACCATGGGCCTTCCTTGGGCACATTGCTGGCCCATGACCAGCTTGGATCCCAGCCACCAGCCTGTTTTTATTTATTAAAAATCATTATATTACATGAACTAATTTTGAAATGCCCTATCTTCAGTAAACATTTCCATATTTTTAAAAGCATAAAATTTACCTTGGCTCATATTTTATCTTCAAGAGCTCGTGAAGTAGAGTTTAAGTCAACAGGCCAGACCAAATACTAGGCCGCATGAGCAGGAAGCTGCATTTCAGTTGCTGGTTGTCAGCCTGGCAAGGAGACAGGCCTAAGAAGAGTATAATGTAGACACAAGGTCCTCAGTACCAAATGCTCTGCACCAAATCCTGGTCCTTTCATGATCCCTCACTATAATGGTATTCACCTCTTCCTGCTTAATCCAGTCTGTAGTTTACCTCTCTGTAGTTTAACTCTAGTTGAAAGTAGTTACTGTCAAGAAGATCCTAAAAGCCTGCCTCACTTCTCCCACATTTAGGGCCAAATTGTATGAATAAGGACCTTTGCTATTTTTCTTCTGCATGAGCTAAACTCCACAACAAATATACTTTACCACCAGGTTCTTGGGTCTTGGGCTTAATTTCTCTTTTATGTTGCTTTTAAATCCTTACCTTATCTCCTATATTCCAAGAAATGCCTATAGATTACCAAAAAAGACTTTTTTTTTGGGGGGGGGGGGGGAGGAAATACACTCCTCTCTCCAGTCAAAACAGCAAGAACCAGGATTACCACCTAAATAGATTCATCCAGCCTCTGACATATGTAAACGGGAAGAGACCCAACTAAGCTTATAGGAATCTCAAAATCTCAAGGTGCAATGAAAACACCTAATAGCAACAGTCATCTGCTTCACTAATCTGAAAAACCATTTTAATGTTTTCTTTCTTGTATGTCTAAATTTAAAGATTTATCTTTATTCTGAAAGCATCATACAGAATTCCAGTCTGAGACCAATCCTAAACCCTTCAGCTACTGCATCTCTCCTGAGACTCTTCTCTCCACAGCTATCAGGATTAATGTGTATCTAAACTTAGCTTTAAGTATTTCTCAAGATAATACTAGCAGCAAACACCCATATCTTGAATTACAAAAGTTTTAAGTGCTTTTAAGTAGTCATGATATAACTGCTTCCCATTCCTTTCAGAGCTTGTATAAGATGCATTTCTTCCTCAGTATTATACCTCAGTGCTGAATAGTAATTCTGGATCCCAGAAGTGCAATACTTTGCTGCCCTCTCTGAGCAGAACAAAACCAGACACCACCACCATCAGGTAAAAGTTCTCTATAACATATTGATAATTTGCACCACAGAAATTATCCTTGATTTTAATATGAGGGTCAAGTTTAAGACAATCATGTCTAACGTAGCTTGTATTTAAGTGAAAACAAACAAGCAGAACCCTAGCACAAACATCAGCTGACATAAACTTTTAGAGTAAATGAGGCACACACTGAAGTCAATTGGCCTGATATTTTCTCTCTTCCATCACTGAGATTAAAATAAAAAATAAGTCCAAGGAAGGATCATTAGGTTGACATATTGGGGGAAGGAGAGAAAAATCAAATCCAGCAGGAATTTTGAACCTCCCTTCAATTACTTCTTTTTATATTAAGCTTCACAAAAGATTATCCACAGGGAATAGCCAGTCCTGTCATATTCCATACGATAAATAACAATAAAAAGTATAATCATGTTACTATAAGACCATTATCATTAAAAATTAAAGTTTAAAAAGTGCCACTTCTCCATATACTTCTCTGTGCTGCTACCTTAAGGTTCACATCAACTGTACATAATAAAATAAGGAAAAGTTTTTAGCCAACGAGACTGAGAAGTCTGATTCCAGGTTTGTATTTCTTATTTAGTTTTATGGGTTCAAGCCACTTCTTCCCATGCCTCTGATGATTTTTTTGCCGGATTTTCTTTTTTCATATTATGCTAAATACCCGGTACCAGAAAAGCTGACATCTCTGCTCTCTCTCGTGGAGGCAACAAAACAACACTCATAATATTGGCCAAATAAAAGAAAACTTGAAAACAAACTGATAAATTTTCAGAAAAGTCACCTCACTGGAGAGATTCCCCTTCACATAAGCCTTTGTTTTTGCCCGCATTTGCCTTCTTCGGAAGGTAATACGTAGGTACCTACAAAGTTTACCAACTGGAGACGCTAGTCCTTTATCCTAGGAGAGCTGAACTTCCTGTTCACCTTTTGCAGATCACTTCTTGTGAATCTGCTCATTTTGCAACAGAGCTTCCTAGTAGATGAGAAAGATGGTAAACAAAAATGGTTTAAAGAAAAAAAAAAGCATCTGAGAATTCCAAATAATATTACGAATTTATCAGGGCAAAATCTTAGGGAGCTGAAATATCAAAAAAAAAAAACAAAAAATTTTTTGCTAGCCATACACCTTTTTGGAGGAGATTCAGAACCTACTTGGAGAATCACTGTGGATGCAATGTCCCCGTGTTCCAAGACTAACACTTTTGCAGAGTTTATCAAAATAGAGATGAGAATTAGACGCCAAAAGTTGCACTGAAACTTCTTTTACATTTAGAAAGTAGCTAGTTCTAAAGTGGATGTAGGAATTCTTATTTAAAGACATAAATTTCAAGAATTTCTTCTGTTTCTCCACAAAAAGTGCTTTAGGATATAACTCACCTAATGCAGATAAAACCAGGGAAGGAGTCTTGGAAGGGGCATCTGAACTGACAGATCACATCTTGCTAGTATTCCCTCCTTGTAACCTTGCAATGCTCCAGTAGGGCAACTATGAAAAGTCCTTTCTAACCTGCCTGTCTGTACCTGAGAAAGGTGCGTAGCCTTAGCAGGGTCAAATACTCACCACCCTAAAAGATTGTATTAGTTACCAAGGCCTTTACTTGATCAGCACAGAGAACTCTATTGTATTACTGCCATCGGACGTCATGAAAACCTCCTTTATTCTGCAGGATGACAGAATGCAGCAGGACACAAATCAAACTTGCTGGATTTGTATCTTTAGGACAAGCCTGCTGAAATCCCTCTCCAGAAAGCAAGAAAAAAAGACAATGACCAAACTGACTACATTTCCACTAAAATCTGTAATTCTCTGCTTTATTTTGGGAAGATGTGGTTTACTAGCTTATCTCTATCTTGCACAACCCTAACTATTGCCTAACTCAGGCTTATCAGCCCTATTAACGGGTACTGCATCTGGCATTCTGGGAGCAGGCCCTTTGCTCTTTGCGTAGCCTTGGACGGATGTTGGTTCTGTGTTTACAGTACAACTGAGCAACCAAAAACAACTCCACAACACCTGCAGGTACTTAACATTTTCACTGCAAGATTCTTCTGCTTTATTCAGCCCATGGATCCATTTTTGAGTAACCTAGGAGAGGGAAGGCAGTTTGACTTGCATCCTACTTGAGCCTAGTGACTGCCTTCCCTGCAGTGTGCTCTGAATTATCCCTGGAAAACCCCTGGCCAACTCAAACCTACCCGTTTGTCTTTAAAAACAGGAGTATAGGTTTGAAGAAATAACATGGGATGAAGAAATAAAACTTTCAACCTTTAAGTAAATTTCTTAACACTTGTCTTCTTATAATGCTAGTCACACAGCTACTAAATAGATTAGGTCTTTCAGTGCAGCTTGATTTGTACAGCTGGGTAAGGTACTATTGAGTGGACATGGAAACTAGAGTGGCAGCAATACCAGAAAATTGCCATTTACCTCTGTGAAATGAACAACATTTAATGCTGAGGAAGGTGTCCTGACAGTGATGCCAGCAGAAAACTTCCTTACACGGAAGATGCTCTGCTAGATAACTCCAGGTGCAAAAGTTAATCAGAATTCTCCATCTCCATTACACAGGCAGGGCTGATTTTGTTCCCCCAAGATCCTGTTTCTGGGGCTGTTCTCCAATTCAATGGAATCAAACCGAGATGCTATAGGTGGTCAGACTGCCTCTGCACTTCTTCCCTTCAGGAGCCAGAGTTTAATCTCAATAAAATAAAATTTAAAAATCGTCTCAGAACAGCATTATTTGTCAGCCATGATTTGCTAAAAACATCATAGAGCCAGGATCATTATATACAGATTTAGAATTAAAGATCTATTTCTTTAAATAGGAACGTGCAAAATAGGAACCTGACCCATGCTATTTTGGCCAAGAACAAGACCCTTATATAAATATGCTAACACTTAGTATCCAAGGCTCATCTTGTAACCTTGTAGCCCACAATAATGTCTCGTCTGTACTTCCTTCCTGAACTTCTCTGAAGGTTCTTTGCCTTCAAATGTGAAAGCACATCAGCAATTTCCATGACCCTCATTCTCATCAGCTTAACAGGCAAAACAGTCTCATGAGAAGCATTTCATTGAAATGTGGTTTGTCACAAAGTAGAAATTTTGCTCATCTGTGGCAAAGCAGCATGTTTATATGTAGTATCTATAAGCACTCCTGTAAATTCTTGCATCAAATGTCAAATAAAGAAGGACAAGTGGGATAGTATTCACAAATTATTAAAAGTTTCTCCTTATTGGACTCATAATTCCATCTTTTTCCTCCTTTTTCTTCTATGTTGCCTTCCCTTCCACCAGAATTATTTGGTTCTCTCTATTCCCAGTTGCGTATTTAGTTCCTCATTATTTAGATTTTTAAATGCACTTTCGGTCTACATACCACTTACTCTGAGGAATAGTCTCTTCTTATATCTGGCTGCTCTTTATTACATGGTGCAGCTCTCTGAAGAATCCCTTGGAGAAGCGAGCAGCCCCACACTTTGCTTTTGAAGTCTCAGCATTGCCTTTGGAGGGGCATCAGCTTTGAGTATTCTTCACCAGCAGCAATATCTTATGGGAAAAACAGAAGTGGGAACCACATCCAATTATTTTCATCGTGACATAGCAGGGTGACAGCTTCTAGAAGCTTGCAAGAATATATGGCTAAAGCAGTGGATTGAGCTGCACAGCAAGCTCATTGATTCTCTTTGATGTCAAACCAACAAACTGCTCTTATCTCCAAACCAGGAGTTTAAAAAGTATTTCAGACTTTTCACTGAGACAAGTAGAGATAGGATAAAAGAGCTTTGAAGAACAAAACCCTAGTAATAACCTTCCTTCAGAAAAATCTCAGACCAGGCATTATGGGGCATCATTCTTAATAGGTGCCTACATAGTGAGTTTAATTACAACTCATAGCAAGACATAAAAAGATGCTGTCCTGGAGCAGGATCCTTTTCTTCTGAATGAATAGTAATTTACTCCTTGCCTGCGTAGCCTACCATGCCACCATCCTTCCGCACAGTGAGAAGTATAGAGCAGAGCTGAAGCTCTTCATCCCTTTCTTTTCACTTGCCAACCCTCCCCAGAGACTACATGGCTGAATAGCTGCTTCCCATGTCGGGCTGATAGTTTGATTCAATCCTCATCAAGGATAAAGAGTAACTTTGGATCTCCTGTGTCAGGTGCATGTGTTACAAGTAAGGTGAGAGGATCATTTGCTTGTTAGAAAGTAGAGGACTTACACAGCAAGACACAGGAGGAGCAATGTCATAGCAATAGCACAGATAAATAGGAATAACACCGTAATATGCAAAATCTCATCCTTTTTAATGGCAGAAGGCAGCTATGGGGTAGTTACTGAGATTGGCTACACAAATTATGGGGTCAATTAAATAATTTTTTGTGTGTGTGTGTGATTTTTCTTATGTTTATGTAGGATTTTGCTTTTCTGTGTTAAATATTAATGATTCTAAGACAAGATTTGAAGTCAACAGTAGAGCCATGCATCTGGATTGCTGCTCCAGAAGTGTCAGTGGGGCAAATTTGTGCACCAGGCAAGTCAAGCAGGGACAATAACGAATCTAGTGGCCTGCAGGTGACCTCTGGTGGACAACAAGAGTGGTAAATGTGTCTGCGTCTCTAAGAGAGTAGCTCAGCCAGTCAAACACTTTGCATCCAGTCAGATACATTTTTATCTCTTATTGTACAACAATCAAAGTAGATTTTCACTGAACCAGATTTTTTAAAATGAAAATGCTGAACACTAATAAAGAAGTGGTAAGGTGTTGCATCACCAACTTTAGAAGCCACTGTAACATGAGAGGTTCTTGACTTCTGCAGGTGTTAACATGATGCCACTAATGAAATTAAAGAAATTAAATGTCAAATGATATAAAACCCACATTTTTTCAGGTGATATAAAGCTCACAAGCAATTTCAATGGGGACACAGTGGTCCTCTGAGCACCTATCAGTCTCTCTA
>JAWLRI010000126.1:818988-829322 GCA_034781795.1 Crypturellus tataupa | reverse complement strand
TTTTTCAGGTGATATAAAGCTCACAAGCAATTTCAATGGGGACACAGTGGTCCTCTGAGCACCTATCAGTCTCTCTAAGAAGCAGGAGCTTATTGCAGATAAGGACAGGTAGTGGAATCCAGTGCCTTCAGCACACACAAGGCTGTTGATCACAGCCCCTGAAATAAGTTGTGAGAACCGTTACAGTGACGTACTAAAATACAGAATACCCTAAGGATCTCGCCTATTCCCAGCTGTACCGCAAGATTCCGAGTTCCCTGTGGTGTCCTGCCCTGGCAAGGTTTACTTCGCAGGTTTGGGGCCCACATCTGCACAATGTGTGTATGGTCTTGGAGAGCCCCAATTTGTGTCGGTCCGCACAGGTCTGCAAACTCTCCTTGGATCACGGGGCCTGCTCGCCCTTCCTGTTGGCTCCTGGCTGAGCTAAAATTCCAGGAGGGAACTTCCTCATGGGGGAATGACAACAGACTCATGGAGATGGTTCATACTATATGAATAGCACAAGGAAATTGTTCCCAAGGAAATCTGGTCTGTCTTAGCAACAGTTGTCCTGGCAACAAACCTCCCTGCAGAGCCGAGTGGATCTGTGCAGGCTGATCCGCGAGTCATTTCTTAGAGCCTGGAGGGCTACGGAGGGAGATGCAGAGCCCCTGACGACGTGGCCTTTCCCCCCACCTCACAGCAAAGGGAACTCCCAAGCACCAGAGGCCAACTCTCGTTCTGCCACTTAAACAAGGATGTGGGACATATTAATTATAAAGCATATTAATAGGCAGCCTCCTTACAGACACTTATTTTAGCTAGTCACATTAAGGGCACTTCATCAGGAGAGAAAAATAGCCCTGGCAAATCATATCACAATCTAAGTCAACCCAGCCATGACACAGAGCACAGATAGAAATGGCACAGCGTATTGAGGTGGCTCTTCAGAAGGCGGTGAGTGAAAGCTCTGAAGAGCTGCACAGCTTTCAATCTATGTATGTTCAATAAAGAGCGACCCGGGCGCTCACCGGAGCCAGCCCTGCTCCAGGAGGGTTGTGAAGGCGCTCGTAAGGGTGCAGCCCAGCTGGGAGCCCAGACAAACCCTCCGGCATTCATCGGGGAACGCGGGCTGCAGCCTCCTGCCTCCCATGCCAGTCCCTGCTCAGCTCGCCCTGGCTGTGTGCAGCCACTTGGTTACTCCACCTGCTAAACTAACCTTACTGCAAATTACTGCCACTCCAGGACAAACTACCTGCTACATTAACTGCTGCTCCTTCCCACAGCATATGCCTGGCACTTGCTGATGAAAACGGATAGAAAAGCTGAAGTTAAATTGTCCCATTTTGACCGCTTGCATATGGGTGCAAAGCCTCCCGCGTTGCTCCTGCCTTTGTGCTCAGAGCACAGTTTGTCTCAAGGCCTTGCACAAACTTTTCAAGTTTTCCCCAGGACTTGACCTTGACACACACATGGGGGCTCCTGTTCCAGACCAGGGATTGCTGCCACTCCTTCACAAGAAGGACAAGCAACCCCTCGGCCTTCTGCTTCTTTCATAAAAAAAGAAGCCGCACATACTAACATTAACATGGTGAGGAATATTTGAACTTGTGCATTTTCATTTAGAAAGCACAAACAACAATTGCTTAGAAGACAGCACAACAATTGCACTTGTTAATATTTACTCAAGAAGATTTGAAGTAGAAAAGTGCTTGTCATCAGTTTAAACTTCTCTTCCCATTACCCCCACAATAAACCCAAACATAATACACCTTTTAGGAGTCTGTTTAACAGATAGACTCACAGAGACTTTCAAGAAGGGGGAAAAAAAATAGCAAAAAAAAAAAAAAAAAGAGACCCTGAAAATTGCATAATAAATACTTGGTGTTATGTAAAATCCCACTTCATGTAACCTAAGCTAGTAAACAACTTGAACAAAATAAGCTTAGACAGAAAAATTATGAACTGATTGCAAATCAACTGCAAACACATAAAAGGCCTATATTTGTTGAAATACATTATTCATAATGAATAATTTGAGTAGTAGTTGTAGTTACGCAATTTATATTGCATAAACTTAAGTAAACACTTGTAACCGTATGCTGATTTAAAGAATTAATGAGCAATCTCTAAAGAAAATTGCCATACTAAATAAAGCCCGCCCTGATTTGCAAAGCCATGTTTCCTTTAGGATACATTCCAAGATTTTTATTAACATTTAAGGGCTGCATAGTTGGGATACTTACCAACTCCTTATCCTTGATGAGTCTCTTGCCACGCAGGTCTGTTGGAGGGAAGGGGAAAGTATATAAGAAGTATTGTTTTTGAGAAATTCTTAAAATATATGAGATTCAGCAACAACAGGACCTAACCGCATATTTATTCAAAACAATATTTCTTTCCTAGGATCAATATTTTCAATATTTTCTTTTAGTCAAGAAATTAAGAGGAAAAAGACACTTTATCTCTACCACGGCTATTCTCTTTGCTGTGCTCTTTCGACATTTAGAAATGGACATCTCGAGTTATTAACTGAAAAATAATCTTGCACATCTGCTCATTTTAAATTGATGTATGACACTGGCAGCTCTATTTATCAAGCTCTTCTGTAACTATAAACAATTGAGAACTTCAGATTTCACAGGCCTTTTAGTCATCTGTCTCAAAAAGTTCTTCTATGTGATCTACCAAAACAATAGCATTTTCAATAAAAATTCTTTTAATAAGAAAATAGTTATGTATTATTACCAGTCAGATGGATATGTGAACAAGCACAAAAGAACATTCTTTTTCTCCATAGCTGGGATCTCCTTTTCCTCTGGATTCCTCCTTCCCGTCTTTGCCCGACAAGGCATCTCCAGTGCAGGCACAGAAAGAGCAGCCCCACCACCCAGGTCTCTGAGCGACTGTGCTTACGTTTCAACCCACAGCTTCTCTGAACTTAATGCTAGAAGAAAGCAGGAAAACCAGGTTTGATTTGCACTAAATCTGCACAGGCTCTGGACTAAGGGTGCATATTTATGGAGATTGTTAAACACAAACAAGCAGTACTGAGAGTACAAAAGATTTATTAATAACTAATCCATATTTATAAATCTTGCATAAAATCAATAGCTAGCATCACTCAGTGATGTGCAAACTTGTTAATTCCTGCACTGAAATTGAACTGCATCACTTTCAGAGAGGTTACCAAATAATCCACATCTGTAAGCTTCAAGGGACTTTTCAAATACGTGTATGTCCACGGCAAATCCCTTTCCATGCCATCCCAGTGATCACTTGCTCACTGTTTTCTGCTGTTCTACAAGATTCCATCCAGTTATTTATTATGCAATTTCTGACACAGTTCAAAAGCCTTAGAATGAATAACTTAGCTCCAGTTTAGCTCAATACTTAATTTAAGTAACAGGAAGCCTGGTTAATCATCCGTCTGGCAAATGGGAGTATTAGCTTGTATAACACTGTAAACCAGATGTTTCTGAACTGTTAGAGGTAATGGTGCTACTATTAGGGGAATGTCTAAAAATGAAGGAACAAAACCAACAAATTATTGCTGCCAATAATTTTTTACCTAGAAGAGTTACTAGCCAAAATAATTATTTTACTTAAAATAACTATTTCCCAGAGGCAAGAGCTAGTCTGGTTGCAGCAGCTAAGCATCTTTTTGAAAATGGAGTTAATTCCAGCACATATATGTGGCTGGACAAAATTAAGACACTGTAAAACTTCCCATTGACTTTTTGGGCTGTGGATTAAGCATGAGTTAGAGATAACATTGAACTAAACGACAAATCAAGCACCTAAAATTTGCATAGAAATGAAAGACTTGCAACAATTACAGTAACAGCACCGTAGCTTGTATCATCTACTTTCCACTAAGATTTTATCTCCAGTCTTATATTGATTTTGTAACACAGAAACATGAACCATGAAAAACATTTCTTCTTATGTTTTCACTTGATCATTCTCTTTGTTTCATAAACACTTTAAAGTTTCTTAAAGGTTTTGGAATATTTTCATGGATTGGTAATGAGGCAGATGCTGCTGTAGGTTTGGTCTGCTTAGACAAAGCCCTAAAGCTTTACTGGCTTCCCAGAGACACGTCTGCACTCTCCTGCGATAAGGATGGCCAGTAATGCAGAGATTGTGCTACTGAGAGTGAGTCAGTGATATCTTAAAGTGATGAGAAAAAAGCAAGAAAGCAACGTTAGTGTGTTAGGACAGAACTCCTTAGCTTGCATCTTTGATGCAAAGTGAAGTACAGTATTAGAGCAGGAAAGATGCTGCTCGTGAACTTCTGGCAAAGACCTTTCTCTGGAGTAGGCTGGCAACTCCCCCAGCCTGAGCAATGTCCCCATTATTATTCCCACTGCCTACGTGGTTATATCCACAAGTGCCCATAGCCTCCTTAAAAAGAAACTAAAGACAATGATCAGCTTTTGGAAAATCTGGAAATCCAAATTTTCACTGACCGTAGTGGCAGTTGCTGCATTTCCTATCCATCTTTTATTAGAAGCCTAATTTTAGCATATTGGTTTAAATGAGAGAAAAGCCAAGCAGACATATTCTGAGGGATATGGGAGAGATCACAGTTTCATTCATTCAGGTGAAACACTTAACATTTTCTGCCAATATTTTCTAACCTATGTTTAGATAATCACAGGATCTTTCACAGCTCTTCACAAACAGCTGATAATGCAAGATAAATAAGGTCAGGAGAAGATTTATTGTCACTATTACCACATTGCATTGAGAAGGAAAGTTCATTTGCTTTCAGCAAGTGACTGCATAGCACAGATGGATTCTGTTTGTCTAAAAGTGATAAGAAGGGCAGAATGCAGGAATATTAATTTTCACTAATGAGAAAATGAGAGAAGAAAGTCATGTGGCTGAGAACCCGCAATATGAAATCCAAGTAGAAATGTTAAAATACATTTGTTACCACAATACAGTACAAATTTAACAGGAATATTTTTTGTACAACACTGTCTAAAACGTTACTTAAATTTGAAACACTGACTATGTATAAAGCAATATGCACATTTATTCCAAGTGACATATAACCCTGGGATAGATAGATGGAAGAGTCACTAATTATTAACAGGACGCACCTATTCACTTAGGCACCCCAAAGGGTTTCCCATTCAGCTCCCCTCTGATCCCATTTGGAGGTTTTGTATTTCACGTCCTACAAGTCTAAGCATTTCTCCTGCCAGTATATCATTCATTTCAGGGAATGGTCTCTGTTTATGCCTAGTTGCTATTTATTCTGTGGCACTGATCTCTGACGACTCCCTCCCTCAGAGAGGCCAGCAGCTTGGCAATGAAGAGCTTTTGAAGTCGTCGGTAACCTTCACAAATACCCGTTTTGAATATTTCTCTCCCATCAATCAAGCCTGCAGGGACAGGAGAAGGAAGGTGGCCCAGGAGCACAGTACATCTGAATTATTTTCAGCAGCTTCGAGGAGCCTGGCGAGCAAGGCCACACTATTTGCCCAAGCGACCTGGATGTGAGCGCACTGCATACCAATTACATAGCTAATTTGCCCATTTACTTTGATGTCGGTTCAGCTGAGCACTACTGTTTTCAAATGAAAAGCTTAAATGAGCTTCCAACTCTGTTCTACTACGCTGGAAATCTGGAGTCAGAATCAAAGGGGTCCTGACCAAGAACCCTTTGGGGCAGCCTTCACATTGCACTGTTGCTACTACAAACCCGGTGAATGGCTTCACTCGCAGCTCTGAGGAGGGGGTAATGGGGAAGCTGCAGTAATTCTTGGGAGTGTTGCTTCGTGGAGGAGTTTACCTGAATGCAGTAATTGCGCCTGGTTTATAGCATCAGTTCCCATCGCTACCAGACATGCTCAGCTGCATGGCTCACCTGTATGTAATTGTAAAACTGTCCTTTTTTGGCCCACACAGCCTATAGCTTCCAAAATGATCCCTACCCTTCAGGATCCCACGAGCTGCACGAAGAGAGGCAGCACAAATAAAGCAAACCATTACTTTAGCTTCACAGCAGTAAAGCATGTAAACATTTGCAATTGCTCTTGAAACCACCAGCCGAAGTAAATCCTAATCCTCTACTTGATCTCTACAAGAGCTGTGGAAGACAAAATTTGATTTTTGTGGACCTGAACTGGAATTCCTGGGCTGAATATATTCAAAATTTTTGGACATTTACACCTATATAATAAATTCTGATATTATACAGTAATATCAGAATAAATTCTGAGAGTTGCTAGAGTGGCTTTTTAATTCCTTCTTTTGGCCTTAATAAAATGGGTTAGGTGGGAATGAGGCATTACCTTCTGGACAAATTTACAAGACCAGACTTTGCAAAGTTGCCTGATGGGAGGAAATACAACAGTGAAAAGACTTCTGTGCTATGCAGTGGATTTATTTTTTAATGATAGGATTACTTACACAGTAGTCAGTTTTCCATGTGCACTGAGCTAGTTTTACTGCAATTTTAGTGGTTATCCTTTGAGGAATGAGAAGATGATGCTTCTCTTCTGAAAATTCTATCATCACTGAATCTTAATATTGTGTTCAAAAAGAGAGGTTTCTGTGATGAGTAGCAACCACTATGCATTACCTTGTGAAATCACAATTTTTACTATCTTATTTAATTTCAAAATATATTTAACTTATTAGAAAATGTGAAGTGATGATATTTTATTTATAGCAATGCCATGATGATGGATCAGTATTACCTTAAGGTAAAACAATTAGGGTGAGTTAATGATGGCCTTATTAGAAGCACGTCTAGACTTTTGTCACTATGACTGGCTAAGCCAGAAGACTCCTCTGGCTAGAAAATTGCACCTGTTTTATCTCTGTCTCCCTATCTTTTTTTAGTATCCTTATCACTATCTCTGCTCTTCTCAGGAAAGCAGCAAGGAACATTAGTGCAAAAATGCATTGACTTTCTCCTTACATTTGCACAGAATGGCATTGGATGCCCTTTGCAACCACTTTTCCAGAGAGGAAAATTTGGAAAGCAAGAGAGAAAATTCACCTGACCTGGGATAACAGTAGCAAGATAAGAATTGTGTACGGGTGTAGCATACACCCTGAGAGCTGTTTCTGCCATTAGTGGTGAGGAGTGGGATGAAGCAGCCAGACCTGGGAGGCAAACGGGCACACACAGGGCTACCCTCTGTGCCCAGGCTGCTTGCAGGGGCACCACGACAAGCAAAAATGGGAAGCCACAGCACAGCTCTGGGTATCTGGTAGCAAAGCACATTTAGAAACCCCCCTGAGAAGACTCAGACATTCAGAATAATAGCAAAATGTTCTGCAAGCACTGAAGGGGAGTATAAAATTACAAAGGACTTTGAGGGGAAGAGTAATAAGTGACTGCTCAATTGCTTGGTTCAAATAAACGTATATGAGAAAAAGCTTGATTCACCCCTAAGTGTTTAAACCACTTTGATCCAGAACAGTCATGCACCTGACAGGAGAAACCATAAAACACAAAAACTAGAGAACAAAGCGCAAAGTTGAACAGACGCAGGGGTCACCTTGCAAACAAAACATGGCAAATCAGTCTTGCGCACAAACTGCCTAATAAGCAAGGGAAAATAAGAAGCTTATACGTAAGAATTATCACCAGTCTTCTGAGAATTTCAAGACATAAGTAAGGACATTAACGATAGATGTCACTAGTTCTGCCGCATAATGGTAAAAAAAAAAAAGAAGTAACTCTCACTTCCGTAACTTACAGACAGTAACACTATTAGCAACAACAACAACAAAAAACAAATACACAATAAAGATAACTCCATAGATGGGCAAACCTTTGTAAAAGGATGAATACTTCCGCTATTATCTTCCCTGAGAGTTATGCTTTGCCAGAAATGGAACAATATTTGGCACTGCAACCTGAAAGAATCTCCTGCTAAAAGGCAGTGACCTGAGTTCTAAGGCCGATAAAACACAGTTGTGTTTTTTTTTCTTTTTCCCTCTGAAACACGTACTCTAATATAGTACCTAGGAAATGAACTTGAGAGAATCAAATCTCTTTCCAGTTCAGCCAGATCACAGAGCTAAAGAATCACTCATACAAAACATGCCAGTTGTCCTATATGTTTCTCTAGGGAATTTCCCTTCCTTTGGCCTTTCATCAGAGAACATGTACCTACAGAGAACACGGAAAAATAAAAAATTGACATGTTTTATGCAGGTTTCCAGCTTTACTGGAAAATATGGAGACAGGCTACACATTATCTGCTTTTGAGTTTTCTTTTAAAAAAAAAAGTACGAAGGATCCTTCTTCAAACATGGCTTGCCTTAGATACATTTAATGTAGCGCCATATTTTAGATTAAACTCAGCATCAATATACTACCTATGTAATCAAATATTATCTAATGCAAATATAGATTCTAAATCTAAATAAATATATCTCATTGTTTTTAAGTGCAGCCTCACTGTTAAAACCTAAAATGAAAACTAAAGACCGAGAGAGCACTTAGTTACTTACTGCATATTTTCTGTCACTTTGCAGAAGTCTTAGCTGAACTTATTTGCGGTTCAACCTTTCATTTGTATGCTACACATTTAGAAAACTAATCTCTCATTCTCCTGTATGCCACTTTAGTTCAGTTTATTTAAATAAATAAATTGAAAAAAATGTTCAATGTAAACATGTTGTACAAACAAGGGAATTTCTGCTGATAACTCATTAACAGCTACGATATGGCATAACAGAAATCAAACACGTATCATAATCAGGCTTCTGGAGTATTTGGTAATATCACAAACAATGTTTGTGTAAGCTACTGCTGAAATTTTAAGCCTATATAAATGCTACACTGAGGACTGATCAAAAGTCTAATGAAAGCAATGAAAATATTTCCTTGGAATCTAAAGGCTCTGAATCATTCCTATGCCAGAATTAATTTGCATCACGGTGAATTTAGCAGAAATCCAGAATTTGAAATTCAAACAGAAAGGATTTCTTCTGCAATATACTCGGTTCATTTCATATTCTTCAAGCCACATTCAGAATTTCTAGCTTTTCCCCCTCCCCTGTTTCCAGCTCTTATCTTCTATTATCTAATATGGATAGCTGATTATGGGCTGCTGTAGAAGATTTTCCACGTATCTATAGCAGAGAAGTGAAAGAAAACTGATTATGCTTCTTCTTAGTTTCACACGTGATTTTTTCCATAAGTTAATAATGAACATTTTCATGATTTATAACCCAGGTTTCAAAACCTATCAGACCTTAGTAAACACAATGTTACTAGAAATTCATAATATCACCCTACCAGTGATAGCATTATAGCACATCTGCAGTATACTCATCTTCCAGATATTTCCAGGTACTTTCTAATGGCAATGATTTACTCATGCAATCCAGATTAGTAAAAACAGAACATAACGAATTTACTAACTTGGTTACTGTAATAATGTGGCCTAAGGACAAGGTTTTGAGTAACAGTGATGCAGAGCATCCTTACAACAGCCTGCCTGAAATAAAAGTCTTGGCACTATTAGAAGCCAGAGCCATTCAGGCACCCAAAAGGCAACTCTTCTCACACTGGTTATTAAAGGAAGGTACTCATCTCATCGGGTTGTCTCCTCTGCCCTCAGAGAGCTAGTGCCTCAAAGGCTGCCCTTCTGTGTAAGGATATAGAAAGCCCAAATACAGCATCTTCAGTCTCTTAAATACCATGGCTTACGGGAAAAGCTTATATGGCTGGGGTACCTGGTCCTACAGCATAGCTACTACCTTCCCCTGAATTTTGAACACTGCTTTTGCTTTTTGTTCTAGGTCTTCAACATTTATCATAGTTTAAGGATTTCTGAATCTCTAATTCTTCAGAAACTTTAAAAAAATGTACAGCACTATATGACACATAATAGCAACTCTGGAGTGCTAAAAAGTTAGAGTCATGTAAAAATTTTAAATAATTCTACATACTGATGCATCTTTTCTCCATTAATGTCATCCTTCCTTTTTCTTCCTGGCAATTCACACTTAGGTTAGTACACATGCATTTGGTTCCTACTTTTGGAAGGTTTCAGTGAGATAAGAAAAGGCTATTATTACCTAAGGGTAGCACCAAGATAAGAGGATATGAAACTGGTGGAAGCAGAACCATTCAACTGCTTAAGAAATTAGTTGCAATGGTATCTGAATGCAAAGCAAAATTCACATGTTGTAACACTATAAATAGCAAAAACAAACAAACAAAAAAAGATATGCTAAGCATCTACAATGCAAATTATCTGTATACCTACATGCATTCAAAATTGCATTCAAAACACATGTAGATATATTTTTTATTCTTTTGTCTTTCAGACAGGTCCTGCTGGATCATAAAAATAAACATTCAAACACTT
>JAWLRI010000126.1:808672-818888 GCA_034781795.1 Crypturellus tataupa | reverse complement strand
TTTCATATTCATGTAACACTCAATTTGCCTGACTTGCCCTCAAAGGCACGTTCGGTTTCTAGTAAGAAAATTTTAAATATTGGAATGCTCCAAACTCAAGTTCTAGCGCTAGTCTCTACACAGCTTCTGTGCTAGTGAGCTGTTAAGGCATGTACAGTCTTCAGCAGGCATCTTGTTAACAAAAGGAATTGCTGTATTTGTTGTATCACAGCACATGCTTTAAAAATGCTATCCTTGTTGTATTTACACCCTGCAGTCACAAGTGCACCCTTGTCTCACCCGTTTTCATCATCTTCCTCTAGTCTAGGAGGGTAATGTTATGTCCCCAATTTAATGTATTAAGGGAAAAACGAAGTGGTAAACATAAAGCCAAAAGGCATCCCTTTAAAAGGATTAACTAGAATTTGTTCAGATTAACTGCATTTCTGAATAAGAGGCATTTATACTTAAATGGTTACCTGTAAGGATGTGTCATAAACATCCTCGCTTCAGCTGAGACACTGGGTTGGAGAGGAAAGCAGCAAAGAAATAAGTATGTGGAAAGAAAACAGGACTCATCTTCTAAACTAAATGAAGCACAATTCAGAGAAAAGATTGTTACAAGGCTGATACAAAGAAAGAAGTTATTCCATCATATGGAATAAATACGGGAGTTTCACTGCTGCTGATCTAAGAATCTGGACCATAAGATTCATACATGACATCCTTCAAAAACCCAAATTCCTCTTCATCCTGTTCATCCATCATGGGCTTCTTTTTACATTTCATTTTTAGCCTACCTTTGACTCAGGAAAGTACCTGTGTCCATTTCCAGGACTCTGCAGCACTCTGCCAGATATAAACACTATTAGACATTTCATCTTGGATTTCAAAGTCTAAAATTGGTAGCACTTCGGGTATTTAATGACTTTATTTTTCAGGCAGATTGTTTTGAGACAGATCCATCAGCATATGATAAATTTGTCCTCAATTCATTTAAAAAGGCAATTCTTATTATATGGTAATTTCAACAAGCATCAAAAACACATATTATGCTATCACATTTAAATAAATATCATTGCTTTGCAGCATTTTCAGAGGTCATTTCCTCTTATGTTCTATAGTAGATAATTGTTCCCTTTAAATGTTTTAAGAAAATAAACTCTATTTAGAGGGAATTTAATTACAGACCATATGTTAGAAGAGCTGACTCAGCTGCTTAAAATATGAATCAATTGTGTTAATTTGAGGAAAGCACAGCAAAACAACACCAGAACAATTTCATTCAACTTGGTGAATTTAATCTCACTTAATAAACACATCCCACAACTTGACCTTATGAAGAGGTAGGAGAAATATTTTAACAGAAGAGAGAGAAAGGGAGAGAAAGAAGGGGGGATATCTAGGGGTGACAGCTCACTCTACCATAGTAGCTTGGCAATGCTGGATTGCTAAACAATATTGAAGCCAAGAACTTGAGCAGGGCTTAAACTACCTGGGATATTCATCAAATTTACACCTGCAGCTCCTAAGTCTTCCCTTGATCCCCTCCTCCCCGTCAAGGCCTCAGACTCAATAAACCCTTTCCATCATTTCTTCTTTCCCTCGCATTGCTTGGGATTCCCTTCGCATACCCTGCAGAGCGTTAATAGATTGCAATATTTTGTTTAACCTTTTTCAAATGTGCACATGACATTCCCAACTTTATTTGAAATTACACGTGCATAGTTATCCAACAAGGTCATGCTTCCTACGGATATTTTGGCAGTTAGTGAAACATTTATTACCATCTAGTCAGTTCTAGCCTCAGGGTTTTACCTGCAGGAGAGACAGTAGCCTGCTCAGTATTTTTGTAACACTTTTATCAGATTTTTTTAACCAAAAAAAAAAAGAAAGAAAAGAAAAAAAAAAGAATTCATCTTTTGATCTAAATATGTCTTTTTTCCCCCATACCTGCAAGTTAAGTGAAGTCCTAATGAAATCTGATGCACCATTAACTATAAAAAGTCACCACCGGAGCTCCATTTCAAGCCAGAACTGAGGAGATCAAGTGGATAAACGTATCCCCCAGGTGAAACAGTTCAGCACAAATGATTAGGAGCCGTGTGTTCTGCTGCTCAAACACCTGACGACGGGAACTTCCATCTGCGCCTTGCTCAACGCCGGCAGCAGGAGGGTTATTTAGTCTATTACTGTTCAGCCAGCAGGAAGGCTGCGTTAGGGCAGGAGATGCGGGACAGCTTTCTCAAATGAAGGCGGCTATGAGAACAAATTAGTAACTGAAGAAACAGGATTCCACTCGAGCGAGCTTATGGCCTGCTTGTCTGCAGGCAGGATAGGCTTCAAACAGAACGTGGAACAACCTGTGCTGCAGGATATTTAGATTTTCATTCAGTGCATGTCACTGCACCCTCAGTCAGCTGCGAGATGCTACCCTGGCATACTCTTAAAATTAAAGCTTTCCTGTTTAATAAGGTATTTCTAGCATTTCTATCACAATAGCAGAGATGAATTAAACTTTATCTTCTGAAGTATATTTTAACTGGAGCATAATACAGGATAAGATACTCATGCTTATTTGGTATGTCATGCAGCAGCTGCTGTAAGCCTTCTTTTGAAAACATTAGCTTACACTATATTGCTTCAAGTGAAAAATGCTCCTAGATGTTCTTTAGTGGCTGGAGATTGTACATGCTGCTTAAGCATAAGCAAGTCAGATTTTCATTATTTAACCATGTCCTTTAATTATAGGATTAATCTTCCAAGTATTATGGAGTATGTTTGCAAGGCACAGAGAGAATAAAAGGATTAAAACAGATAAAAACACACAAAGCATAAGAGGGACCAACGGTATAAGTGAGGAGTGCTCATGAGAAGATGCGTGCAGGTGAAGGCTATGCTTATATGCCAAGATTACACAACCCATGACCGAAGGGACCACCATTCTTCTATCCCTTTACACCTGCAAAACATATTAAGCAATTATGATAGCTATTGTAATGTTTTTAAAATCAGTCCTTTTATAAGGCTTTTTCTGTTATGTATAACTTATTGTCATCCCTCACAGGGCAAAAATGAGTGTTATTTCTGTGTATGATAACAGCCTTCCCAATTACAGGTCTTTATTCACCTGATCCAGAAAGTAGTAACTTGAGGCTTACTGTTGTCTCCTCTGCTGTCATGTCACTGGAGTAGGAGGTTAAAACACCTCCCTTTCTCACTCATACTTTTAACAAGCTCTCCCCAGTGACCATTACACAAATACACTTGCTTCAGCTTCAGAAAGGTCTGAAGAAGCTGGATGCGAGTCACTCCTCAATTCTTGCTCATTCTGGCATTGAGAATTGTCTGATACTCAAGAATAATTTATGTAAATTAACGTCACATAAGGAGACTAGAAGTTGTGAATGTGCTTGAAAACGTATTTTTACTTGCAAATAATACATGTCAATCAAAGCTGGCTGTCTCAGCTTCCATTTCTATCCCATTTTGCTGTCTTTTTTTATAGCTACCTTAAATAGTTAGCCACCTTTAACACCATATTTTGTTCTGTTCCCCAAATATTTAAAAGTAGTACTTCATTTGTCCTATGAAAAAATATGAAATGTATACAAATGCGAAATCCTTGAAACTCTAGGATGGATAAAGAAAATACTGTGATTAAAGGGCCGTCGGATACATGAGTATTTCCTCAGTTCTGGAAGTACAATCTTATTTATGGGCAGCAGTTACTGGAGAAACCTATTGAACTAGGCCTTTTTTTAATAACAGATTGCCTCTTGCTGACTTTTCTAAAGAAAAAAAAAAGTTAATACACAATCTGATTATTTTGCCACATTATTTCTGCTTAGCCATTTCACTTACAACTGAAAGTGAAATGAAAATGAAAGGATTTCTAAAACCTTTTGTCCCGAGTTAACATTTTGAGTACAAACAACAACAATTCAGGAATTGAGCTGCACATCTTCAATGCAAATCGCGAGGAAAAGGCAGCTCATCGTGCTACTTGCAAGCAGTTAGGGCAGAGCAGACCGGGACCCACTCTGGCCTCAAGGGGGGCACTCTGCAGCCACCACAGAGGTGGAAAACCTCTATCTCCTTTTAATCTAGTTAGAGGTGGGATGAGAACAGGGAAGATCTAAGAGATGAACTAGAGGTCCTCACCAGTATCTGCAGCTGGGAGAACCCAGTCTAGACTGAGGCTCGTGTCATGGCCACTGCAGTTTGTCCTCCAAAAAGCCAAATTAAAGCTATTTCAGGTGCACTGCCGTATTCCTCTAACAGGCTCATTAGATGACTGTTTATTGATACAAACTGACTTCCTGCACGCACCAGCTGAAGCAGGCTTAAGTGGGGAGCATTAGGAGGAAGGCTTTCCACATTTCTGGACTTGCATAAAGGGCATTGCAAAGACTGCTTTCAAAGACATGCTTGGCAGAGCAGAAAAAACACACAGATCACCCCACACCCTCTTATTCCTCCAGTGATGAAAGGGTGTAGCTCAATCTAATCTCAAAAACATACCAAGATTTGGGCATTGCTACAGAAATTTGAAGTGGTGAAGTACTCATCATGGATCTATTGTCGTTTTACATCAAAAAATTTACAGACCGGTAAAAAAAAAGTCGAAAATAACCAGATTTGTAGTTGATAGGAATAGAAGGAAAATTCAAGCCACTACTGGACTCCCAGGACTTAATTTCATAATATGATAGAATTTTTAAGGTTGGAAGGGACCTTTAGAGATCATCTAGCCTAATCTCCAGTATAATATAATATAATGTACTTATGCCTGAAACAAATAAGACAAATATATCTCATGCAAGGCCATATTGTGTCTGCCCTACTGCACAGGGGTATTTTAACTCAAAACAATTTCATTAGTTTTTGAAGCATTTTTTTGTGGTATTTTATCTCAATAAAGCACAGCTGTTAGACTTTTGATAGGAAACATAATCTAATAATATAATATACAGAATACTGAACAGTTAATTTGCTTGTGGATACCGAATAATTTATCGCTGATAGAATTCATATCTAAATAGCTAAATAATATAAAATATACACAATATTTATCTAAAATAAATAGTTCATTGGTCATATGTCTGGCTGTGTATCTCAACATAGCATATAACCCTAGCCAGAAATATTCCATTGTGCTTTCAAAGCAGTCCACTATTTTGTCTCATAAGCATTAAAAAAATGATGACTTAGACTCAGGGGCTCATGACATTAACTTAAAAAAAATTTTGTTTTTTCTTAAAACAAAACAAAACCAATTAAAAACCAATTCAAATCAATTTCTTGGGGCCTGAATCCAACAGATCTGCTCTACTACAACATTGCTGTTACAAAGGATTTCCTGGTTCATAACCTGCTAACAGCCCCGAAAGACAACCAAGGGTCCGACCTAGGAACACGGACTCGGAACTGCTCTTTTGGGCCTCCCTGTGCTCTTTTGTACCTTAAATCCAACACAGTCGAGCAGAAGACAAGTCAAATTATCCACTATTCCCATACTAATTTCTGTCACCACTTGCGATAGCTGAAATTTATAGTTAAAAAGCACAGTTTCTGAAATGCGGGCATACCCCTTCAAAAACTACAAAGCTGCTACCTGTCTTCTAGACATGATTTTGGGGCAGAAAATAAAACTGATAAAAAAATTAACAGCTCTCATTGTGAATGCCCTCTTCTTAATTCCCCCTAAATGAAAACCATCAAGAAAACCCACAAGCATTTATTTGGTCCAGCAACGAAGTGGTAAGAGAACAAAATCCTAAATACATATTCTAAGACAACGAAGACACAAATAACAGTGCTAATCATATGCTAAGCATCAATCTTGGAGAAAAACAAACAAAAAACCTGTATTTCAAGTAATTAAACTGTATTTCAAGTAATATTGATCTAACTGAAAGCATCATGTGGTCTTAAAGTAAGATGAACCAAAGTTCATCTTGCATTTTGCTTCCAGTGTTAGGAAACAAAGTTTATGGCTCAAACTTTAACTCTTAGATGTGACCAAATTATACAAGATTAAGGAAAATGCAGAAGCTTTTCTTTTAGCATATTTTTTCTTTGACTTGCCTTTCTTTTCCACCAATTCTTCAAATATACTCTCTCAGGCTACTGGTATGCTCTTATTCAGTCTGGCTTTTAATATTAAACACAAGAATTATGTATCTGTCACTTTTTCTCCTTAAATCAATTTATCTCCTAGCTCCCACTTGATGAGTAATAGTACAGTAAAACGCATATTAAATTACATATGAATTTCTGATGTGCTTGTTCTTGAGTCAGGTTTTTTTTCCAAAAGCATATGACTGCTTTTTGAATTTACACGCACGTTTAAACCGCATACTAAGTAAAACCTACTTTGGCAGATAAAAGTTTCAACACCAAACGCCTCTGCTCTGCAGTTCCAGTGCTCTCGGCTCCACCGTGCTGTTTGTTTGCTACCATGAGCCTACGTGGCGGCAGTTTGAAACAGCTTCCCAAGGCTGCACGCCTGCCAAGGTGCAGGAGGAACAGATTAACCCAGGTGTGATGAAAACAGATCAATGCCCTCAATCACTGCGCAGGCACCCGCTTGGAAACTGGAGTGCTCAGTGGGCTGCTCGCAGCATCACGATCCTCAGGCAGCCGCGGCACAGAGCGTTATCTGCGGGGTGAAGCTGCAGCCTCCCCCGAGCGTGGCCAGGCATCAAAGCAGCCGCGCAGAGCGTTTGCTCTGGACGCAGCACTCAGGTAAATTACTGCATTTAAGCGCTGCCTGCTTTGATTTCTTCACGCTCGCAGCTGCTGCTATCAGCCACAAACACGGAAAAATTGGCTGGGAGGAAAGATGAAAATAAACGTGCCGTTCATTAAGGGAGCATAAGCTGTACTGACACCAACTGTTCACACTTCTCCAGCACGTTGGAGCACGGGGGGATTTCTGCAGCTCCGCAGCCGCGTCGCGTTAGGCAGGGCCGGGCTGTGCGGGTCCCTCGGCCACGAGGGGGAGCGGCAGACCCAATGTGGCGCCGGCCGGACGGTCCGTCCAGGTCCTGGGCCGGATGGTCCGTCCAGGTCCTGGGCCGCCCTGCTGCCCCTCGAGCCCGGCCCGCGACGCCCGTGCGAAGCAGCGGTGCTGCCGTGCCCGGGCAGGCGGCCCAGCTCTGCCTGCCCGCGCCACAGGCACTCACTGCCGGCAGCATCTCGACACAGCCGGGCATTGAGAAGGAGCCGGCAACCACCTCCCGGCCTGCTCCCGCTTTCATTCCTCACTCCTCGCTGAAGGCATGAAACACCCACACACGCATCCAGCCGACACCAGCGTTTCCTGGGGCAAAAAGATTCTTCTGCCCGCGAGCACGGCCCTTCTGCTGCAGCTCAGGTGCCCTGCGAGGCGCTGTGCCCTGGTATCACTGCTGCGTGACCAGGGAACACGTCCGTGCCCAGCACTGCTGCTCTGAACAAATGCACTGCCAGTACGTTTCAATTCGATTTTCTCACAGAACATTACGGCCTCTCTGGAGAACTATCTTGCATCTGATTCACTAATCTGAACACAACACACATTCAGCTTCCCCATTCCTTCTTAAGATCCAAACATAACTGGATTCCACACAAGCCCATTGCTCTTGTGCACTGTAAACTATCAAGCTCCGCAGTGCAGAGTCATGAAACTGTTAACTAAAGAGAAAACACCTCATGGCAACGGAGTAATTCCCAGAGCACCCCCTCCTCCTCTGCTGTCTTTATTCTGGTTGATAACTGTCTGGAAGATGCGAATTAAAACATCTTTCCTCTTTGAGCAGTACCTAGGTAGGATTTCTAACAGCAGGGTAGCACAGAGCTCTCAGCATTGCCTCACATACAGCTGGATGTTATAGCATCACACAGAAGAGAGATTAGGATTTAGATGCAAACGCAGATGAATGTTTTTAAGCAACTTAATTATAGTCTTCTCACTTGTCGTTGTGTCCATGAAAAATTGTCTGTTCTATTCAAGCAATTGTGAGAAGTTAATATGCTATAACCTTCTTCACTAGTTATGGCAGATTTCTGCTAGCTGCCAGAGTTATTAAGCAAATATAAAGCACATTCTCTGATGATGCAAAGACACCCATGACATTTACAGACAAGAAAACAGTATTACAGACAGAGATTTTGCTACTGCCTACTTTGACCTTGGCTTTCAAAGCCACCTGAAAAGATGGCACGATCTTAGGTCACAAAATGTAGTCTAACTCCCTTTGTCACCAGTTATCACTATCACTGATGTTAACCCATCATTATATGTTGAATCACTCCCAATCTGTCTGCGTCCAACACCAGTTTTACCAGCACACAAGGACAACCTTTCGCTACACAGCTGTACTGGGTAAAATAATGACAATATCAGGAGTCATACGGATGCTGCAGACTGCCTGGCCGTGCAGCACTCTATGTTCTCCAAAGATATTTGCATATATTATTAAAAATATATTTAGCAGAAATAAATGAATAAGAAAAAAATGCATAACTGCCCATTAATAACACTCCATACTGTTCTCTGGTCATGTATAGGAAAAAAATTCCATGCATGTTTAAAGTCGATTTCGGAAGAAAGACTCCTGTTTCCTGAAAGCAGAACTTCAACAATTATTTCTTGGTTCTGCTGTGCATTATCAAAAATGCACAAGCTAATTCTTTTTCCATTAATGCATTATTTATTTAGAACTATTTACCTACTATTATCTGCCTCATATTTAAGCCTATGAGAAAGCCTGTTACTTGTTAACTTTGACTATACCTGGTTTAAAATTTAAACACCATAGGCACATATTGTTTGTGTTGTCTAATTAAGTGTGAAATATTTTAAATGGAAGAATAATTAAATAATGTGTTTTCAATAAATCTTTTGGAACTCAAAGACTTTATGACAAATAATAATATAGCTACTTAAAACTCTTCATATAGCATGTGATCAAGATATTTTCAGTGAATTAAACTATTGCTTTTGCCATATTTTCAAAAAACAGTTCCTATGTTGCTGTTTTATTCAAGTAACATCACTCCTGAAATTGTAGGTTGTTCTAGAAATTCAATGCAGTCTTTCAAAAGACAAACAAATACATTCAGAAACCTAGTGCATAGTTCATGCCCTCTAAGTAATAGCAATATCATCTCATCATGAAACCAATTTTCCTCTTCTCCATTGCCAGAGCTGTCACTTTGAAACGAACAGATGAAAACCCATTTCTTCCCAGCTTTCCTGGCTACTGCATTTCTATATACTATCTTCCATACTTCACTACAATTCTCTGACTCTGAAAACAGACAGACAAGACCTGAGCTGCAAAGGCATTATTTTGTTGGAGCGAAGCCCAAAAAATTCATGGGAGCAAATGTTTTCATACCCAGATTGAGTCTGCCTCAGACTTAGTATAGATCAAAAGGATCCTTTCAAGCTACCAGCCCACACAGTTCTCTTTCTGATGGCTTGGTCAGAGGATAAATTCATAAAATGATTATTAGCTACGTTCCAATCTAAATTTGGTTAATGAACAGTTATGTACAGAAACCTTGAACAGACTCCTTTCCTTCAGATCAGCATGGAACTGGATGTTGGGGAAAATAACGTGACAAAAGAGGGATCATTGGAGAAAACGCAGAGGCCCCTACCCAGCTGATGGGCTGCACGTAGGCAACGGGCTGCGAGAAGCCAGTCTCCCAGCTCGTGTGACGCTGCCGTACGTCCCCACGAGATGAGAGCGCAGGCGGACAACCACAGCCGTGGCATTAAAATGCACACACTAACCTTGTCACAGTCACACCCCTCGCGCTTTCCTTACTCACCTTGAAATAATTATAAACATCAGAACTTTAACACCTAACCTGTCAATGCAAGAAAATGACGAATTCCTAGGAGTAGATGCCTCAGGTCTGCAGGACTTATCCATCCATCTCATTTCACTAGGAAACAGAACAGAGATTTGGTTCTTTCTCAACAATCTGAGCAATCACATTTCATAATATTTTACTTGCATTTAAAAATCAATAAAATATGTACCTCATTTATTTTTATATAGTTCTGTGCATTTTTATTGCCACGAACATATTTCAAAACATCTTCCCATTGCCATGAGCATATCTCTCTTCAGGTCTTTGGGTTTCATGAGGAAAATTTGAAAACAGGGAAAGAGTTAAATTTTAAGTTCCAGGTCTGTTTGCAGTTCTATTTTCTTGATCTGCATAAATTGATAGG
>JAWLRI010000126.1:773977-801228 GCA_034781795.1 Crypturellus tataupa | reverse complement strand
ACACAAAAGCAATGCTGAAACTGAAATGTCCAGTTGTTTCCAATTGTTGTAACTGCCCATTAGAGCCAAAATGTTACCCACTTCTGCTGGCAGCCCAACTGCACCCGCTGATTACTCACACATACAGGTTTCAACTTGGCTTTTGCTACTTGACTATTAGATATACATAGCACTTATGGGGAAACTGCCAGAGGAAAAGAGAAAAGGAGCTAAAATAAACAAACTGAGTTGGTATAATGTTAATTTTTCTTACTATACCTCATAGTATCATCCCACTGCTTTTGTATATATACATGATAGATGTTAGAGGCAGCAAAGGAGAAGAGGGACAAAAGAAAGAATGGTTTAATGCATTAAAAAGGAGACAGAACAGGATAGAGAAAGAAAAGGATAGAGAAAGAACAGTGTTAGTTTCATGGTACTATGCAGATTACATGAGTTTGCTTCCCTCCACCAGGAATTCTTTTATAGTGGAAAAACCACTGATGAACACTCACATCTCCGCAACCTGGAGAAGCTGCGGCACCCCCACGCCAGGCTCACATGCTGCCTGGACACACACCTGCAAGGAAGGAAACACGAGGAAAGCCTGGAGGATGAGGGTTTATGGCAGGAGCACTGCACTACCACCGCTACAGCTGCAACAGCTGCTGCTAACAACAACGCTCACATTTCACTTGACAGCAACTGACGCTTACATTTCCAATAGAGAAGGAAAGTGAACCAGAAGTTTGACTTGTGCAACGTGGCTTAGGTGCAGCTTCCATTTTAGATTCAGTCAGGAAGCTTTTCAGCCTCTTCTCATCTGCTCAGAAAGACAGATTATTTTCAGTTGAATATAAATCAGACTAAGATCATTTATGTTTCCAAAGTGCCATGATACCATGCTAAAGGTAAAGCCATGCAGAAGCAGCAACTGCAACCATAATTACTAGAAACATTATTTAGATGAATAATTTTGGAGGTTATTATTTATAACTGTGAGGATTTGTATGAGAAAAATATTGCAAGGAAAAGAGAAACCCGCTGATATATCACACAGCACAAGGATTGTGTTAGTTTATGAAATGTCTTTGGTAACCATGGGTACTAAACAATTTCATAAAGATTTCAGATAATCTAGGAACTATAAATAGATTTGGAAAAAAGGTATCTTAACTGCAGTATCCATGGGATGGGAAGTACAATATTCTTCACAACAGAATTCATTTTTATGTGCTTCAGCAGGCATTTTAAGGCTTTTATGGCAATACAGCTATTTTTTTTGTCTGTTTTCCTTCTAGCCTTCTCTCCACTCCCCTCACACACCTCATGCAGCTCAATCAAGCAGAGTCTGGGTGGTAATTAACAGGGTAGTAATCATAAGCTCTTACTCACTTATATTTTAATTTCAGAGAAAACAATGCAGCGAAAGTAAAGGTACAAGCCAAAAGTATGAAAAATTAACCATGTGAAGAATATTCAAGGAATATTAGTCAAAATGTGAGAGAATTTATTTATATAACATTACTATTTCTTCAGTGTTATAGCTTTGTTTCATTGCACACTTGCTTCTAATAAAGAAGCAAAAGAACTAATATCTTCCTTAGACAAATGAAGAAGCATCAGGCAGTTCCCCGAAGCCCACAATGGGGCTGGACTGTGGAGAACCGAACACGCAGCTCACTCAGTTAATCAGATCATTTAACTCGTGTTCTAAGCTGCTTCAAAGGAAAACTAACAGTAAAGTGGGTCCGGTGTTGCAGCTTTTGGGAAGAGCTCAGAAATTCATAATAATATGAAAAACTCTGCTTCAACAGAATAGCACTGCTGTAATGGTACCTCCATCACGCACACACCTCTCCTTCCAGTGTCTGCACCTTCCGAGGAACGAGCACTTACAGATGCCTTGGGGAATTCCCCTGGCATAAATAAGAAAAAGCAGAAGCCTTTTTGATGATTTTACACCACAGAATGAAAAATTTTAGGCCTCACAAGCTGAATTTGATCAGTAAATTTGTGAACATTTCTGACGAGCTGCTTACATTAGGGAGACTTACTAATATCTTTACTCAAGTTTACATCATCGCACTATTAGCTCAAGTTACAAGCATATGTATTTTCACTAAATTGACTTGCATTCATTCACAGATATGTCTAAATGTTTTTAAGAAACGCTTCCAATCTGAACTAGGCTAGTTTGAAGATGGATAAGATGTGAATTCTGTTGGGGCTCAGAGTAACCACCCAGTGGGACTTGAGGCACAAGCCACAGTTCCGACGAGCACAATTCATCATCGGCAAGTGACGCTGAGCTCCAGAGCTGTGACCAGGCCGGGTGAAACAACTGGCAGTAACACTCTTGTGAGGACATGAAGCCAAAGCTAAGCAAATGCTCCAAAAGTTTTTCTCTGTCAAACTAATCCACGCTGCTCAGTTTTTAATGGGAAACTTTTAATGTCTTCAACATAAAATAGCTCTTTTTTAAAAGGCTAACATATGGATTTATACTTATATAGCTGGAGCTAATTGCAGATTTCTTTTCATGCTTTTTGGCTAGCCTTGTTATTGAAGTGGAAAAATATGTACAACATTATGGCACAGAAATATTTTTCTCATCCCAGAAAGAAGTCTCTGGTGTGAGACTTTTTTCATTTTAAAAATAGAAGTCACCAGTAATTTGTGGCGGCACCGACTGGCCACAGTCACCTGCTTAGCTGTTATCATGCTAACGGCCTGATGAAGATTTGCATTACTCACAATCGGCGTTTAGAAAGTTTAAGCTGCTGCTGAGTTACCTGCTCTCTGCACGCCCAGACGGTCAGCGCAGGTGCTGGGAGCCGAGCACAGGCAGCCCAAGTCCCATCCAAGGGCTCCTCAGGCACCAGCCCCAGCCCGGCCACCGGGCTGCAGAGATGCCCCTAGACCTGCCCAAGAAAGACGCTCCAGCTACACAGCGGTTCATAAGATACTCACAGAAAGGAAACTTATGGGAACAGCGGTGTGGAAACAAACCTTGCTTTCCTCAGTGTTCCAAAGCTGTGCTCAACTTCACTTGAATTAGCAGGAATCCGCAGGGTCAGACATGATATTCCAGTTAATAGCCGGTTTTAATAAAGCTTCAGGAATGAACTGCAGTATCTACAGTGTTCTCCCTTGTACACTTTTTCACTAGAAATGTGTCAATTTAAATATTAAGTTACACAAGAGGAGAGGGGGGGAAAAAAAATCAAAACATGGTCTTATATTGGTCTCCCAGTATATCCAAGAGAAAGAAATCCCTGTCATTTATTCCACTAGACAGTACTGTCTTCAGTTCATGACAGAATTTAAAAGCACCATAAACCAGGCTTTCTTTGGGGAAGGCAAAGAAACTTCATTAATTTGTATCATTTACAGATGTGGCCACCCACCAAAACGCTTAGCTGCCAAGTATTTTGCTTTGCATAAGCAGAAAAGCTATAGACCAATAACAAAGATGACCAAATGTTAGAAAATTTATAAACAGATGTAAAATGCGATAAAACTTGCATATGTACTGCGCCTGTCAAGGTGGAAGGTCACCCATCTCCCTATGTCATGATGAGTGTATATCCAGCCACAAGAAGGGAAGTGAAATATTTATTACCCTGTTTTAAGAACTCCCTTTTTTGGGCATCAATTCTAAGAAGTTTTCACTTTCCTGGCCAGTGGAAACTGAAAACACAGTAGAAATTAACGGCTCTCTGGTCCAGGCCATTTTCTTTTTTTCCCTCGGCAGCTACAATCAAAAGATTTTTGTCTTTGCTGAAATAAAGTCTGGAAGAAGAAAAATAATTTGGACATTTTTATTACATATTAAAATGAAGTAAATGATTTACTCTTTATCTGCTTATTCAATGAGGTCATACCATAAAAGAATAAAGAAATTATTTTACTTGATCTAAACATAAAGCATAGGACAGAAATGGTCAGTATACAAGGAATATGTGATAATGATTCACATATCAGACCTGTAATTAGCTAAGAGGCAAAATATGACACCATTCTCTTCACTTACCTTGAATAAGTTCTAGTTTATGGAGGAATATTTTCTTTTCATAGTCAGAATAAGAAAATACTTTTGAAGTATGAGCACAAAAACACACTGATTATATCAGGAGGAGATTGTAAATTCTTAAACGTTCTTGTCCCGTATTAGAAATGATATCCAAATACCCCAGTTATTTCTCTAGCAAGGACCTGCTTACGACCCACAACACATCAAGAGGGCTCCCAGCTTACAATCTGCTCAACATGTCTGAAAGTTTGAGGTTCTGAAAGCCCAGTAAGGTCCACACAGACTCTGAACACAGATGACCAACTCTGAACTACACTGCTAAAGAAAGTGCTTTAGAATGTTGTTACTGATAAAAAGCCTTTTAGTAATCGGTCATTTTTTCTTAGATTTTTGCCTCAATTATAGTGAAAGCAGTAAAGCTGAAGTACAGCTGAAACCCATCAGCTGAAGTACAAACAGTAAAGGTTTTTTAGAGTTGAAAAAACTTTGCACTGTCTTCGAGGTGAAACACAGTTAATATGCTGTGCGCTGTGGTCACAGCTCCGCACCTACCGTTAGGTCCTTCCTGCCTGGCCCCCACCAGCCCACGGCCCTTCACATGGTTTTGATGACTCGGGATCTCTCTCTGCCTATTCCCAAGCATCATTCTCCTCCTCCATATAAAAACTATAAAAACTTTGCCCCTAAAAGAGGCTGCCAATACTGCATATAGGATTATTTGTATTAAAAAAAAATAACAAAATGTCTCACGACCTTCATAACTCCTTCTGTTCTTTGCCTCTGGTGAGGCCACACTTTGCAAAGATTCTTTACTTGCTTCTTTCCTATGCACAGAGTTTCTAAAAATGAAGCCTGGCACATTACTAAGCTGCGCTTCACTATGCTGGTATAACCAAGCAAGCTGCATAATTAGCTTCACATTGATTTTAAAAGACAGTATTTTGACCTCCCACCACCTTTTGCAGAGATGAGACACAAATATTTATGGGACATAGCAACAACTTGCTAAGATAAAGTTTGCACATCAGCCCCTTGTTTCTTTGCACTGCTCACCCACAGGAGATATGCTAATTCTCTGAAACATTTTCTGCATCTTTAAAATTAGCTACAATTGTACTTAGCTTTTAAGACAAGACAAACCCTCGAATGTTGGCAGGATTTAACGAAACTCAGCTTAGACTTATTTAATTTTAAAATAACTGCCCTAGGGGCAGTGGGGAAGGGAACAGTTCAAGAATTAAGGAGTTGTTTAAAGATCCTCTGAGGAGTTACTGAACATCAATTTGTAAGTTACAGTGTAAAAATGAAGGAACAGCCTTAAAAGTTGGTAACACTGATACTCCTATGCTACTGCAAAATTTATAATCTATGAGATTTTCTAGAATAAAAGTTTGATTCCTTTGCATATTTTTGCAAGGAAAGCTTTCAAATTTTCTGAGGACTTCCTTAGAAGCTATTTTTCATTGACTCCATTTTCCATATTTTGTTGGTGTCCGTTGTAAGGCTATTTTAAACTCAAATACAGACAGAGTCACAAAAGCAGCCTAGAAATATAGAAGGTACTTGCTTGAATCAGTTTATCAGATTAATTAAGCCCTTAGAACTGTGCAGATAATTCATTTTTCCAGTCAGATGCAAAATTTAGAGAAGGCGGAAGAATAAAATTTGTTAGGGAACAAACCTTTTAAAATATTTTAGGTCACTTTCTTTTTCTGATTTTTCATTTTAAAGCAGTATTTTTACTTTTTAAATTTAAACTCTTAAAATAGGAAAACCATGAGGTTATGTTTAGGCATTTTGTTTAAATTAATTCAAAATGAAATCACTTTAAGTTCTCTTTTTAGATTTGGCAGGGCTGAAATAATTTGAAGTATCTTAAATTAAAAACACGTTTATGAACATTTCACAGAATGTCCTGTAGCTCCAAGATTCCTGACTAAAGGAAAGTGATGTTTCACGCCTTCCCTTCTGTGATGTTCACAGAGCCACATGATAAGCATTTTCATTTATAAAGCTGAACACTGATAATCAGAACTATTTATAGTATCCGAAACTCACTCGGACTTTTGAAAACACTGCCCAGGTGAGTTTCTTTAAGCCTGTCCTTTCAGGCAGAGTGCTCTTATATTTTTGTTATAATAACAGAGCAACACTGTCATGTCCTTTGAATAACTGACCGATACCGTAATTTCCAGAAGCAGCTGATGGGCACAAAGACCAGTTGGAGTCAAGAGTCTTCCGGCTAAAAGATCAGGTGATGAACTGAATGAGACGGTTCCTGTGCAAGCGCTGCTCTGTGAGCACCGAGGGATGGCCGAGCATTTCTGAACTGCCAAGGCAATGAAGAAAAAAGGCGAATGGAGAGGTGAGCTGTGAAACCATGCAGGTTTGGATATGCTACAACGTGAAATCAAGGGGGGAAACCCTCACTTGCACCCCATCTTTGTGCAAGTTTCAAAGCTCTCTACATTTAAAACCTGACATAGAAGAAGCTGCGGGGCTCAGCAATAATGCAAAGGACTGGGCATACCAAACCCGCCTTTTCCAAATTTTCCAAAGGAAATGTTGAGTTAGCTGTTCACTGTATTCCAAAAACAACTGTATAATGAAACTAACATTTTGTAATACCACATCTGCCAGTGTATACTATTTCACTCTTACTAAGCTAAGGTGTTCAAACTGACATTACCAGCAAACTGATTTAATTTCTATTTAAGGGGAAAATATGCAGTTTTTATTCCATTTACTTTTGCAGTGCCTTTTTAGCTCAGCTCTGCCAGAAAGGATGTCAGATACTTGGATATACGGAGTAGGCTGATAGAATATTGATAAGCCAATTTTTAATTTATCAAGGTTATCTAGAGGTGCTAACCTGACGCTGCATATTAACAAGAAACGCCAGCGCACCAAGTGATGTGTGCAGCCAAGGGTTTCCGAGGCAGAACGGGGCTCTGGACGGACTGGGAGTCTTGTGATGAGAACCCTGCGGCGGGAATAGGAAGCAGTTTCCTAAGGGGAAATTAGAAGTAGGTGAGAAGTGTAACAGAGAGACTGAGGCGCCTCGGTAGCAAATTTGATATCCTGGCACAGACCGGAACATAAGTCGCAGGAAATCAGTATGGGTGAGAAAGCGAGAGCGAACTACCTTTGTGAACAGTGAAGTCAACAAGGCACAAAACATGTTATGTTTCACGTCCAAATTTTCACAGCAAGCCAGGTAGTCGTTACAGACCTTACAAACCACACCACACACTGTCCAAAACCTGCAAGGCTTGGCAGCTCCCTACAAAACACACTAACAGCTGAGAGCGAGTGAGCAGGCGTTTCTTTCAGTCTATAGGGAACAGAGCTCACTGCACTGTCGCGGCTGTAACGCCAGAGGAGTATGGGCTATTTCGGACTTCCTTCAGTTTTCTTTCTTGGCTCATGGAGGAATTCTAATAAAATGGCCTTTAATAAGAGCAGTGGATGCCAACCTCAGAGATTTGCATGCTTCTTCTCATTAGAGATAATTAAAATACTTCATTATATACATTCGTCAGTACCTTAAAAGCAATGCAAAGCTCTTGAGCACACATGAACATGGGCAGGCAATATGAAAAACAAAGCTTTTCTGTAGAATTTCTCCTCTTAGTCAAAAGAAAAGTACTAAATTTTACTTAAGAAATTCAGTAAGACTGAGAAAATAACCAATTTTGTACACTCAAGTACGGCAAAAAGTTGTAAGAACACTTTGTGAGACAATAACTAAAAGAATACCAGCCTACATTGTCCTATTTGCTTTGTATTTAAAAAACAAATCATACAGACACTCTACCTTCCTCTTAGAGTCGGGATAACTTTGCGTTCTTTTGTGCTCCCCACTTCTCTGCACACCCGCTAGGTCAGCAGGAAGCGGCACATCCACATGGATTCATGCAGATGTTCCCACTCAGAACAGTCACATCTAGAAGTGACCCAGCATTGAGCATGGGCAGCACAAAGCAGGAGCTCTATATTGAGGCTACGTAGAGATCTGATTTCATGGACAGCTTCCCTGGTGCTGTCCTGCATGAAAGCAACAGAAGTCTCTGGTGAAAGGCTCACATCCCTCTTAAAGACAAGGCAAGGGAGCACAGTGAAGCTGAAATTCATCGAGCTGCAGGCTGAATTTGATCTTTTTTAACAACCCATGCAATTCCCTGCTTTCAATTATTTCCAACTGTTAAACCTCAAAAATTGCAAGTAGAAATCGACAACAGTGAATTGATAATGTACAACTTTTAATTTCCTTCAGCCCTTATGATACTGTATCAATTTGCGCAGCTCCAAGAACTAGTCTATGTAAATTAATGACACATCTCCATTATCTGTATGATAAAGTTAGAAGGCTGTGACAACATTTACATCTGATACTATTAAATTCTCTTTAAAAATAATCATTAACAAGTCCATTAATGAGAACAGATTTCCCTTAGGCGCTATGGCAGCTCAACATCATAATCTAAATCTATACTCTCTAGAAGCTATTCAGAAAGCAACCAAGTCCCTGAACTATATAAAGGTTATCAGTCAAATTATCTCACTGAGCAAAAAAAGAGGAGGGAGATTTCTTTCTGGTTAGAAGATTAAAATGTTCTATTGCCTCTTATAAAACAAACAAACAAAATCGAAGTTGAACTGTATTAGACATGCAATGACTAAAAATTGTTTCCAAGTGGCTTTGAATCTAAGCAACACACACTCGAACCCTTAACTTTTAAAAGATCATATTTAACTGGAGTAACAAAATTCTGAAATTCACCACAGTAATTTAATCATCTAATAAAAATGATTCATTGACATGTTAAATCACAAATCCAGTTGGCTTGAAGCCTGTCCCATAATTAATGAAGATTTGACTGAAATAAGAACCACTGAAATATGCATTTCCTTATTCCTCAGCAGATTACTTAATAGCTCAAGAAACACCCTAAATGAAAGAAAAATATAACGAGTTTACTATCTCGAAACTGGTTTCCCAGCAGGCCTAACAGGTAATGACTAGGTAATCACCATTCACTCCACAGCCGCTATCGAGGCTGGTGGTTTCGCAGCTGCCAACGCACTGGGCACAGACAGACCAGTGTCCTAGCAGCTCCGGAAAGCATGAAGCCAGGAGGGCCTCTCCCCCACAGCTCACCTTTGAGTAAACAGAACTTCCGACTCCAGGACTACAGACTCGCTGTCCTTCACGTTAAATCAAAAGCTTGTAAGGGTCAGCAAAATGTGAAGTCTTCCTGCAAACTCTCATTTCTGGGGATTTTATTGCTTCTTCAATTGCCATAAATCCACATCTGCTATTCAGTATCATCATCAGACGATAGGACCTTTGGCCCTTGATGCTGGCCTGACGAGCCAGAATGTCAGTATTACGAAAGCAAAATAAATTAGGCTAAAATATAAAGTGTAGATTTGTGTACTGAAATTATGGATGGTCATTTGTAGGAAAAAAAAAAAAAAAATCTTGACATTACCACAAGAAACGCTGAGATCAGTGCTGAAACAGTCCACTCTTACCAGAAATCTGTCCTGAGAATTGTGGATTTTGCTTTTGCAAATAAATGTCTATTCATCTCCAAAATACTACTGAAGTTGGAAAAAAAAAAAAAAATTCTTATACTGCAGTGCAAACGTAAACACAATTTAATCCAGCAAAGAAATTTCTGTCTGTGTAAATGCTATCTAATTTAGAAAAGGTTTACATCACTTTCCTCTTAATTCTCTCACAGCCATCCTGGCAATTATATATAACACCTCTGTCTTATTCCTTAGCCATGGGACAGGGGAAGACAGCTTAACATTTTCCTGCATTATAGTTACTCCTACCTGGAAAGGAAAACACACTGTTAACAATCATCTTAAGAGTACTGGACATTTAAAGCTATTATAACTTTAACATTTAAAAAAGAGCTTAAGATTTCACATAATATGCTATATATAAATTACTCAGTGAGCATCAAGGTCAGCCCTAAGCAGCTATTTACAAAATTCTACATTTCGAAATGTAAATCCAGTTTTGTATTATAAAATGAAGTCCTTTAAAATCGAAATCCTTTCCCTCCCTTAAAAGGAACAAATTATTTATTCCTGGAAACCAGCATGCTGCTAGATTCAGACTATTTTTGCCAAATCTGGGTCTGGATGACGGTTTCACAGTCAAGATATAATACCTTGGAAGGAGAAAACACCCATAATGAACCTGACAAGAACAGCAGTGCACACAGGGCCCAGTCATGGGAACAAGCACTGTGCCAAAACTAACTGCAGCCAGAAAAGTATGACTCCTCCATGTTCATCTTTAGCTCTTGCCAATGGTGCTGACAACTTCTAACATGCAAAAATATATTAGCTTTGTAAAAAACAAAACAAAACAAAACCCAAAACAACAATTCCTCTGAAGCAGTAAACAGTGGTCACTTTTCTGTTAGATTTATGACACTAAAAATACCGAGAAACCTGCATTGGCACACAAAGGTGCAAGAAACATTTCTGTGATAATTTACACTGAGCACTTCAAAAAAATCTGACTTAAAAGTTCCAGGGAAATGCCTCTTTCCCGATACATTCGGCCATCTGTGGCAGCCCAGCAATGCCTCTCTTATCCATTGCAGCATTGGAGAAGTGTAATGTAGAGTTATGGATCAACACTCATTTGCAAATGCAGTTGATTCAAATTCTCAATGAAAACATTGAAAAAAAAAACTTTGTAGGTCTTCAAAATTTACAGTACCTTTTTTTTTGGTGATATACTGATACATATTTGCTTCACTTGGCAGTTTTTATTTATTTCTTATTTTTTAAAATCTACTCACAGGTACTTCTACAAGTTTTACTCCATCTGCTGCCTCAAGCAGCTCTGTTTACTGTATATGCATAAGCAACAGAGTTTGGACCTTCAAATCTTAAAGGAGACAATACATGATTTATTGAATCATCCTGACAAGATTATTTCTATAATGTTTTCTATAATGTTCTATAATGCAGCACAGGATTACTGTGTTCAGTTCTATTTCAAGAGCAGCAGCAAGTGCTGTTTTTGTGATCCACTATATTCTGTTTAAGAGTCTACTAATGCACAACTTGTTGTACAACTGCATTGCATCATTGAGACATGACATCTTCTCGACAAGATCCTCCTTGCCAGGAACGAGGTTTCCAGTCCAAGGTCATAAAACAGCAAAGATATTGTTAATTACCTTGAGACACTTAAGCTTCATTACTTTTTGATGACTGCACTGAGTTTAGTGTTTCTGGAAATCACTCAGCGCATGTGCTGTCTCTACACAGGCTGATTCTGCAATACAGGAAAGAAGTCTGTTTTAGTGATTTAGGAAGAATAATGAGAAATATACAGTTCAGTTTTGGGAAGAAGAGTGGCCGTTGACAGTTCAGAGTTTCAAAAAGGCACTTGGTAAATTTTAACTTCTTCATATCTAATTATAAATGAACATGATAATTATATGACATATGATTATATGACATGATTATAAATGACAAATGATTATAATAAATTCTGTCATCTTCTTAAGTACTGGGGTACACAGAGCTTCAAGAAAGGGTAACGTCTACAATAGCTTTTGCTGCAAATATTACTTTTACATTTTACACTACATTCTTTTAAATGGCATCTTACCATATATTAGTGTTCCTGTGAGTATCCATTTACAATCCAATCCATTTACATCAATTCACATGGGTTTATTCAACAATAAACTGTCAAGACTGTTAATTTTGGTGGTGTTTTCCCCTAATCTTCTGCTTTTGGAATCTGGGAAATCATTATATCTGAGAAATTTAAGATCTGCACAGTCTTGCTAATGAAAAACAAGATGCACTAGTTTTATGCACAATTAACCTCTCAGGAGCATAAAACTCAGCAATTTTCCTACTGCTTTTAATGTAAATAACACATAGTAAGAAATATACAGAACTGACTGCAGATGTGCACATTTGTATGCTGCTGACATATCCTTGCTGCTTTGTACTTAGGAGAAAGAAAGCTAAATAACCTTGGGTGCCAGACAGCCAAAACGAAGCAGGCAAGGATTATTTCACCATTTGTGCCCTGGTTTATCCAAACATCTTCTGACAAATTAGTGCTCCAGAATGATGGTTTCTGAAAAGCTCATGACTGCTCCGGAGCACCTACAACCTTTTCACATTTCACAGTTGCAACTGTTGGTTGGATTGGACAACTATTTTTTTTTCTCCTCCTCGTGAATTCGTATTAATTTTCCAGGGAATTCTGCATACTAATGATCATAAGGACTGCAAAATTCCACATTTGAAGCATGACTGACAGTTACTTCCTGTGCAGAGAGAAACCTTCAACTCCAGCGCTGGTGCCAGAGAGCACGGGGATGGTGGGGAGCAATGTGAGACAGGAGCAGGAAGATTTTCTGCCAGATTATGAAGTACCAAAACTTCTAATGATCTTCATTTCCAAACCGGAACCACTGCTTTTCTAATTTGAGGCTTAATTCATCTATAAATTTCACCTTTGAGAAACTGTGGGAAAAGTGAAGTACACAGGCAACATGGCAGTCTCGTCAAATTGTCTCGTATTCAGAAACTTGTAAGAGAAGAGGCTTGAAAATACGATAGGGTCCAAATCTTGCTCATGGAAGGACACTCCAAACATTTAGTTCAAAACTCTTTCACTTCTGCAGAGAGCCAATTCTTCTGTTCTTTTGGCATTTGTAATTACTCAGTTGAGGCAAGCACTGATTCCCAAACGTGACAAAAATGTGAGTGCCAAGAGAGACCAAACTTGCTAAAACAACTTGAGGCTTTTTGAAGGAAAGGAATTTCAGAGGTTTTCTGAGATGAAAACTACCAGCTTAGTTCAAACTTTTTACATGGTGTCACGTCTAGAACTATTTTAAAATGTTAAAATATTTTACATGTTTAAAATGTTACTCTCATCTTAGCAACTAATTCTAAACCAAAAATAATTATCTAGTTGGTGTTCACACAGGTAGTCTATAATTTTTTGAAATAACAACTATAATATCATATTGCAAGGGGTAGTTTTGTAGTACAGTGAATACAATCACATAAGCTTATCCTAAGTAGTGATTATAAACCGAAACAATTCTGTCTTATAAATTTAAGCAGACAGGATACATTACATATATGTGTAGCAGGCAGTTCCTGGTAAATTATGTGGCACCTGGTAAATACTGCCAATTCACTTGCCCCAAAGTTAATTACAGATTCCAGCAAGCAATCAGATATGATTAAATTGCATTTTTGGAAACTATCAAATATTTCGGGCTGAAGGAAGAGAGCTTAAAATAGACCTTAAAAGGGAGCACTAATTAAGCAAACTCTAAATCCTACTCTTTTCTCAGCTTCAAAATTACAGGGACAAATTCTCCTTTCAGAACACCATGTGAAAAGTAGCGGTAATCACAAGAATTGTACAGGTAAATGGAAAGTAAAACTTTAATCTCCTGTGTAGAATTTCTTATAACCTTTTTTATATTTGATGAAGTACTCTAGAAACAAGAAATTCAAGCTTTGAGCAAGAATATCTAACTGTTCTTACTGAGTTTTCATAGTGCCTTGGAACAACCAGCACAGATGCTACGAGGTATTCAAATAACCACTTTCCTACTTAAAAAACACTGAAAGAATATTAAAAAAGAGAGAGAAGATAGTAGTGAAGTGGTGTTCTACTTACTTGAGAAGAGCTAATGAGTAGGGCGAGAAAAGGAGGTGATGGGAGGTCAAGAACTCTGTTTTCAACAACGCAACAAGCAGAAGGCCCATTTCCACCCCAACTATAAATTGCCTCATATCTCTTTGGCATCTTCTTTCATCCAATCCCATTTTCTTGTGGATTACAAAAACCTGTTCCTCACTGACTTCCTTAATACTCTTTTCCTCACCCCTTTCTCTTGGAATCAAATTGTTTTCCCTCTTACACAGCAGTAAAAAACGCCCCCTCAGGTAACCCAGGGCCCTGACCTTCCCTTTGCCTCCTGTTTATCCTTCAAATCCCACTGGAGATTCCACTGAAGCCATCAAACTTGGAAAGAGCCAGAGCTTTCAAATATGTGAACCTTACACCTTTCCTGAACTAAATGACACAGACCTCCTCCTCCTGCAGTAAAAGACACCTACAAAGATCGTAGGGCAGAAAACACTGAGTTTTTAATTTTACTTATAAGAGCAAAAGATAACTTCCTACACCCAAGACAGCCAATACAGAGACACTGTAATAATCACTATTAATTATATTAGCCACAGTTTCTGCAGTTTACTAGGTATTTTCATTACATCTTGCCTAAAGAAAATTGGCATGTTCTTTGAGCAGAGATTTATCTCAGTGCAAATGCAGAATCTAACTAATGCCATGGAATCTTTGATTGTCAGGAAAATAAAGAGTATATATTATACCTTCAAAAATGCACAAACATACTTCATAATTAAGAATACTGTGTAGATTGTGAAAGTCGAACACTAAATAAAACAGCAGGTAAGCACTTCATATTTAATTATATACTGGGAATAGTTTTTCCATTTATTCAAAAGAATATAACTACTTTACCACACCAATACTGTACCTTGAATGAGAGCTCATGTATTTTAAGAAAAGCAGAGAAATGTTAGAATAATACTGAAAATCTCTGGTTTTGTAAATTGTTCTAGCTAAAGCTCAGGCGTTTGGAAAGCAGTACCATATACTCGGCAGTATATTTTTTCCATTTCTATTATGTTACTTGTACCTTAAAAGTGTACTACTGAGAGGAGTATTTCAACAAAGACAGACAGGATAGGGTGTGGGTGGACAGAGATGCCAGAGTGCCTGATGAGAAAGAAAAGGGACTTCTGCATGAAGCATTATACAAAACTGTCCCTCCTAGTTCTGTAAAATCAAAGACAAAGTCTTCTCCCCACCTCCCGGGAGAACGGGCCTTAGTCGCAAATTAATTTTTTTTTTTTTTTTTAAATGTTTTCCATGACTCGTCTAGCATTTGGTAAAGGGCCTGATTTCGCCAGATACATCCTTAGCTGCTGGGAACTTCAGCGCGACAGCTCACGTGCAAAAGCGCTACTAGGTTGAGCAAGACAAAATACTTAGGGCCATTGATATGCTGGAGGGAGACATTTTATCTCAAAGACCCTCATCTCCATGCCTCCCTCAAGACTTGCCAATAACTCCCTCTATAAAACAAATTCCACCTAAAAGACTAAGCAACAAAATATTCCTGTCAGATGTTATTTTCTATATTTTCCCTTGATTCTCTCCCTCTCAGTCTGAATTATCCTCACTGAGCCCATTGACTAAATGTTGACCAAACTCTTTGGACCTGCAGAGCAAGGAAATGTACATGCCCATAAAAAAATCTTAAAAAAAAATAAACACGACATGGCTGCAGCAGCAGGTATATGAGCACAACAGAGAAGTGGATTAGTGTACCGACTTGTTCATTGCTGAGAAAAAACGTCGATGAAGATATTTCTCTTTTTCATTTTTAAGGGGCCTCAGCTTCCTCTTGTCTTTCAAACAACATTTCTCTACTTTCATAAGAACTACAGCACATGCCTGTGTAGACCCACGGGTGGAAAGGCTAAGCACATACATTTCTCTCGCTTTGAAGTTCACACATTTCTCTTTAAAGAGCTATATACATCAAAGTATTACATAATTCAACTACACTTTCACGTTTCTTCCAGAAATAGCACTTGCTGTCAGTTTACACCCTCAGAACATGAAGAGAAACAGACTGCAAACATCCCAGCTGCCCCCTAAGCAGGCACGTGTGACGTGCTCTTCCTCTCAATAAACAATTCGTCCTCACAAAGTGATCATGGAACAAACAAACCACGTTATATTAATTAAAAGAAAAATAAAATTAAAAAAATAAATTTTAAAGCAGCATCTAAGAAATAAATGTAGCAGAAAGTTGGGGTTTAATTATAAATGACTTGTCTATTAAATCGCAAAACCCACTCAGTAATTTCCTGATCTTATTTATACTGGCTCAAAGTCATTTACTCCAGAGACAACGTCACAACATCAGATCAACCCTTTAATTAAAATCATGGTAGAAGAGAATTTTTTACTTTCCTACCATGGTATTATTTCAAAACACTGTCTCCATAACATAGGGCAATATTATCAGTATGGCTCTTTGCTTATGTATATACCATCAGTCTGCTTTTTGACATCCCAGGAATATCCCTATAAATAATGATTTCTAGGTAAACAAGGATTAGGAGAGAATTGGCTATGTCCCATGAGAGTAAGGTGTTCTAACCCACAGAAATGGATTAGAGCAAATTTTTGTTCCTTGATACTATGCAACATTGGAAATGTTTTGATCGTAGCACAAGTTTCCTACCTCAAAAAGTTACATGTCTCATCTCCATGTTTATCCAGGTAGACTTTTGGCGAAGTCCTCAAAATTTTAATTTACTTGTAAAACACTCATGAGACAGCCAGCCAGCCACAGTTATGTCACACCATCCTCTTCCATGGAAAAAGCCTAGTAAGATGCTAACCGACACCACACACCGACTTATTCCTGTAGCGCAACCATAACAGCGCTGCTCCCTGCCTAACATTCTCGGAGCTCCCTCCTAAGCAATCTTTGCCATAAGCAGAAATAGATCCTTAGAAAAATAATTACATATTTAAAATGAGCACTGAAGTTAAAACATTTCTTAGTGAAGCACTACACTGACGTGAAAACACAAGCCAAAACAGTGCATTTGTAAACTTGATAACTGAGTTACTTTCAAAACTGGAAAAATTTCCATGGTGAACGACAAGTACAAAATGCAGAAATACTGTATAGTTAGTTTAAAAAATAACATATATATTTCCCCCCTAAAATCAAAGTGAAAAAAGAGATTTCTTGCCGTATCCCAACAACAACGTATGACATTGTCAGCATACGACAGCATTAAACTAAAACCAAGTGTGACACAAATGCCGTGAGCTAATTTGCTGGCACAGCTGCTTCAAGAACGTAGGAAACGCACACAGAGTTAGGTCTGACGTCAAGAAGTTATAAATCAATTCAATACCAAAAGCTCCCGAAAGAACAGCTCGTAAGCTGCCTATCTAGCCAAGGCAAAGCAGCATCCCACCTCTGGCCAGCTCAGCTGCTATCTACGAAGCTTTTAATTCTCATCAAAAAAATATATCACTTCTTCCCTGCACTTGGGATTTGCAAGGCTGTTTGAGGCTTGTATACAGTATAGCTAATTGCTCTAAAGAATTGCAAGAAATTGATCTGAGGAGTGACAGACGTGGGGTAATTTACTGCATATCATCTGGTTTACTTGGTCATTCACACAAGCTAGATAAGCTTAAACTTGAATCTTCCTAAACATTTCCCGTAATGATATTTCTTTTTAATCCACTCACAACCATGCCTCGCTAACTTTTCTCTCTGCAAAATACATCAGCAGTACAATTTCCCTGGGATCTCTATCACAGTCCCAACCACCTCAGCCTTACAAATCTCTTTGGAAAACAAATAAACAAAAAAAACAGTTTCATCTGTACTCTAGGACCCAAGGACAAAGCTTTTCAGAGAAAAAGCTTTGTCTGCTTTTTCACATCATCATCACTCCCACTCACTCCAATCCATCTTCTATTCAATCACTGGCTCCCAAAGGCTGGTTCCTCACTAGCCCCCTCCTCCTCCTTTAGTTCATTTTTCCTTAGCCACCTTGTACAGCCATTCCTTGATATATTAGCTGTCTTTATTCCTTTCTCTTAGGTCAATAAGCTCTTTGCCTACCCAGTCTCTGTATATGCACTTGTATTTTTCTGCCAGACATCCAACTTGAATTACTGGAAAGGAATAATTTAAAGTACACTAAAATAGATGAATGGCAGCTGCGCTATGTACCAATCAACTTCTCATGGGGTTGTTCGAGCTGAAAGCAATATGAATAACTTAACATAAGAAATAAATTTAGTAGTGAACAAAAGTAAAAATATATATATATTTTAGGCTGTATTAAAAAGATCATAAATATCTTCTAAATTCAATGTATTGATTTTAAAATATTGGTGATTGCATAAGAATTATTCATTGCGGACTTCCAGTCTAAATATGCTATTAACATGAGAAAATTTCCACTAAGAAAGTAATTCAGAATCCTCAATAGTTTAACAGATGTGAATGGTATTGGTCTTTTCTATTCCCTCACTTTCACCCTAGCATGTACTCAGTCGCTTCACCCCACAAGACAGACAGTAGGTCAGAGATTCCAGAAGTGAAAGCAGTCTCATTTCAGAAGTATCTGCTCCTGCCTTATTATTTTTAATTTGTCTTTTATTCTACTAGGTGGATAATGAAAATGGCTTCATGCAGTAAAATTAGCAAACAGCTTGCACAAACAAGGTAACACATTATAAATCCACAAATGGTATGGAGTTATGTCAAAGTAGTGGCGTGGGCCAACTGGGTCCACCCATTTCTTCAAATTAAAAACATATTCTTGTGAAAGAAGTTATCTACTGAGTTATATTCTTCCTCTCTTTAGAGAGTCAATGCATTTTCTTAAAAACTATCATGTTGAAAAAACCCCATTTAAATAACACTGGTCTTGACCTTCTTGAACCTTGGTTCACTACTCCTACTTGCCAGGATTTGTAAGTTCAGCTTGTTCTGCAGTAGCTGTTTCTCTCCTACCTGCAGTAACATCTTTGTTTTCTTGTTTCACCACTAGTTTGATAAAATATTTAATATATTACAAGGGGTTGCATGCACATAGAGATTCAAAAGACACAAATGTGGGGAAATCCTGACTAGAAGCCACATTGTTCCAAGTCAAGCAGGTATGTGCTAAACAGCTGACTAGAAACAGTCGCCCACATTGATTTGCTGCTAACAGAAGAGGAATTCTGTCTTCCTTTCCCCACTCCCACCTATTTCTGTCCTTCCCAGCTTTCTCTCTCCTGTATTCACTGCCCTCTCATCACGGCCACTAGGATCTGCCAGAAAGGAGTTGCAGTCACATTTGCATCTTCATTCACGTGACCAGGAACCCATCAGAGTGAAACGAATGTGAGTGAAATGAGTGTAAAAGGCCTCCTTTTTCAAAGTATTGAGTATTTTCAAAATACTCAAGTATTTTGAAAGTATTTTCAAAGTACTGAGGAATGTCTGCCTCCTCCTAGCAGCAAACCAGGGAGATGCCATGGGTGCAGGGAGAAATTGGAAGCCTTTTCTGTACTTCCAGGTTGTGCTAGTGCACAGCCTGAAAGAAGAAGAGAAGTGCGCAGAAAAATAAGCTCTCCCTGCTCCTTCACACTACTTCAGCAGGTAGGACCAGGAGCACTGAGGGACCCACAATCATCCCAAAATATGGAAATGGAGAAGCAAAGGGAGGGAATTTCAGAGATAATACTGAAAAACAATTTCTCAAGAAGCACTGCAACAGCCACAGAACATGGGCATTTGGCAATGACCTGTCCCCTTCAGCCCGTGAAAGATGTTCACCTAGTTAAATGTCAACAGTCTGAACTAGCTTTCTTTCTAATTCTAGGAAATATTGATGTTGATAACTGGATTACAAGTATGAGAGAAATGTAATTCTCTGCACTCCTTAATAAGCCTGACTTTTCACAGCTGACCTACTGAAAGCTCCCAGAGCGATGCTCTCATTAGCTTGCAAACTAGCCTCCTCCAGACACCTCTGCTGCCAGCGCAAAGCTAATGTCGTATTCTGTCATCTCAGAGGCAAAATATTCCTCAGAGCCAGCTGAAAAAAATATGCTTTGACCTCCCGAAAGTGTGCAATTATAAGATTACCCCTAAGACGTGGAACATGTACCTGGTTTGTTGTGGGCACCAGGGACCTCACTAGCCACTGCGAGCACCCACGCCGTCCGCTCTGCCTTGGCACGGTATGGTGACAGCTCGTTCACAACCACGGCAATTTCTGCAGCAATCATTACTTCACAGGCACAAGAAGCCCTGTATAACTGTTATAGATATGATAAGGTCAATGGTCAGATGGGTTGCAGGATGCTCACTTACAAAGCTTGGACTGACATCTGACGAGATACCACTTAAGAAACGTTCTCCTACTACAAAATACAAACATACACTCTAGCGAAAAAGAATCATAATAAATGATGGAAGATTTACTGTAGGCAGCAATAAGGAAAAAGTATTAGACACTTAAGTTTTATTAATGTCTTGATAGTTATACACAGCTTCCTTCCCCAATTTGCAATGGGCAGATAGCCATATCCCCAAATTATTACAATTGCTGTTCACAGGCCTCCTTGTGAGCAGAATCAGGAAAACAGCCAAGAATTAAATGAGTAAAACGTTACCTTTCTACTGCTGGAGGGAATCCACCGATGCAGAAGGGCACTTGGGTCATTGGCAGAGAGTGGTCACGACGGCGGTGGGGACAGCACCTGCTCTGCGAAGGAATGAGCAACTGCTCCCTCCAGAGCGCCTGCTGGGGCGTGCGCAAGAAAATGCAAAATTCTCATATGCTCAAAAATGAGACTCACTAGACTACAAGGCACCTCTAACGTTGCAGCTAAGTAGACTGCCATTTACATAACTGGTAATTAGGCTGCCTTATGCTCACAACCCTAGTGAATTTGGCAGGTCTAGATTCTATGCCTGCTTTCTTTATATGAGAGTTTATGCGAAGGTTTTTGAGGATTACTAGCAAACAACATCAAGGAGATGTTTGATTAAAGCCTGCTGTAATAGCCCTTTGCTAGGCATATTGAGGATTGAAAATGGAAGAGAAAAATTCAAAACATTCCAAAGGCTTTTGTCTATGCAAAATTCATTTTTCTATAATTTTAATGAATTTTAAATAAACCTATTATCAACAGGAATATTATGCGAATACATAGCACTAGAATAAAATATAAAATGTGTTCAAAAAGATAAAACAGGCAGCCTTATTGGCTGTCAGTTGTTTTACTGAAATACTACATTTTCTCTACTGTACCATCAAAGCTCATCTTCTCATTACTTTTTATTTGCTTTACCTCCCTATAATGCATTTACATAATGAATAAAATGTCTCTGTGCTAAGAATGGAAAATAGATAACAAGGCAGGAAGAATGCCTTTGCACTTATTAAAGAGGGGCTCAAAAAGAAGTTTACTATAGAACACATTCATTAAAAAAAAAAAGGTAAAAAGCAGTATCCTATTTGATAGAAAGCAAGTAGTTTCTGGGAGAATTATTTGGGACAGATATTTATCCCAATTACTCTGGTGAGATAAAGAACAATTCCACTTAATCTTGTCTCACGTTACAATCAAAATTTTGTACAGATGAACAAGTTTCCAAACAAAATAAATGGATTAATTTTCCTGATGTGATGTGATCTACTAAATGTGACAGCAGATATAGAGGACAACAGTGCTATTCTTACCTGTATTACCAAATCAACATCCAGTTGAAGGTTCTTCATCTCTTGAATGATGATGACAATTTCTTCATAAAATTTTGATGCATGAAAATGAAGTATGATACATTAGATGTATGGTACTTCTAAAAACATATATCAGCAGTCTGCAATAATACTCTACAGCATCTCCAGTCTGCAGGCAAGTCACTAAAGCATCATTTGTAACTGAAATGGTAATTTCAAAAGACTGGGTTAAAAAAGTGTCACCATTATTAATACTATACGGCTTTTGCAAAGTGTGCTAGTCAATCCTCCCATCTCAATCACTTTCTTGGTTTCACAATATATGTGAAAGACGGTGGTATAAGAGGTCTTTGCCTGATTTATGTATCAATAAGAGATTATTCATCAGGTAAAAGAAGCACAACCTTCTGAATTATTCACTTTCCTATGAGTAGAATGGATATTCATTTTGTAGAGATAGGAACCAAAACGCTACTCTGTAGTGTCAGTCATAAGGATATTAACACCAACACAAAAGTCAATTAAAACATTTTAGTTTGGTGATATAATAAAGAGAGGAAAGAACAACAATGAAGCCACCCTAAGAGTTTGCCTGTAATAACAAATGGTTCTTAAGACCAAACTTATCCCAAATATTCTTATTTCCTGATCCACAATCAGCAGACATTTGGGACTTAACCCCTTTAATTTGCAGCCATAGCACTGCAGACTCATCTGACAAAAGAACTTCAAACTGAAAACAGTGTTAAGTTTGTTTAGCCACAATATTTTTAATGCAAAAATCTGGGCAGAGTTTTGTTTCTGCTGCAGCACAGAATCAATATCAGAAGACTAAAAGGCGCTGCAGAACAGACCTGTATTCAGGCTTAAGATGCCTCTACGCCATCAAGATCAAAAGGAAGAGGCAAGATCAGTACCATTTTAACCTTGATTGTCCAAGCTTCAGGAAAGAGATTTTGCATGACTGGGGTAAGAGACATTTCATTAAAAAAACCTAGCGCAACAAATGCATTTATAAATTTTCGGGCAGCATGCTCAGAAGTCATGCTTCTTTCCTCCTCTCAGTGCACCAGTAATTTCCAACCAGCAAAGACATTTTGTACTGACCACAACATGGAGGTTCAATTCACTAATGAGAATTCTGCTTTAATGCATTACCCTTCACACGCTATCATTGATATTTTTAAATTCCAGCTAGATGTTCATATTCATAATGAGACCACAATTATTTCTGGATGTCTGTTGTACTAACAGGAGAACTTACCTTTCAGCAATAAGCTGAGAGAATGTAAATCGTATATGTGAGCATCTGAGATGGTGAGGATCTACGAGAATTTTAACAATCCACCACCTATAGGACCCATAAGGAGTGTGCATTCTCATCTAAAAGACATATTGTAAGATTTCACACACTTTTTTGCTTATAGAAATATTCAGATGAGAACTTATCTGTATCTTGGCATGAATATTTTTTGCAGTGTAATTTCTGCAACATTGAATTAGGGTGGCAAAAAGACAAAGTTGCTCTGAAAGTACTGCAATGGTAACTCCCTGAACCAAAAGCAGTTGATACCCTACACTCACTCTAGATGCTGGCTTTTAGGTTACCAGTATATCAAAAATGAGTCGTATTTTAATTTTCAGCCCTGTCAGATTTAAGTGTAACTAGAAATTATAGCTAGTAAATATTGAAATGTGGATAATTTATTAGAGTGAGAATCTTACATTGAGAAAAAGAGCTTAGAATGCTAACCATGACCAAAATATTATATATAGATCATGAAATAACCTTTAGATCATGAAAAAAAATAAATACTAAAGGTCTATAATGATATATCATATGAAAGAACTGCCAAAATCCTGAGTATTTGCAATCATTCTACATAAAGAATGTAAAGCATCTGCCTTAATTATGCTCCCAAAAGCCACTACTAGGTAAGCAGATTTTAATCAGAGTACTGATTGCCAACTTTTTTGTACCTAATCCCTAATGAATTACCCTATTACATGTCATTTATGTAGCAAGTTAATACATCAAATTTGTCTTTTTCTATTTAGGGATATATGTATACTTTATACCAAGCTGCTACATGCTGTGTGTGTGTGTGTGTATATATATGTGTGTGTGTATATATATACATACAAACATCAAAAGTCTGTATTACACTGACAGCATATATTGCATGTTTTCAAATGAGAAATTAACACTTTTGTTTCACTATGATATCCTTACCAGAAAAACAGAGCTGAGAGCAGAACTGCTGCAACTACGGAAAGAGCACACACGGAGTAAATCTGAAGAGGGCAGCAGCTATTACTATGCATAACACAAGGGCCGGTATCTTGTCAGAGCCTTGAATGTAGGTGATAAATTACACTAGTAGAGAGTTGAAAATTGCCTTCTTAAAATACAGTAGTAACTAAAAAGGGAGCTGATCATAAGTAGATTAGATCCAAACATAGAGCTCTTTTTCTTAAAATTAATGATTATGGCAAAACACAACATCACACTGAGCACAAGTATCTGTAAACAATTTCAAAATTTTCGTCTTTGTGCAGTGTAAAGTCAACGGCTGCATATACTTGCATACCCGTGTAATATTTGATTTGCTCCTCTCTACCTAATATTTTGTTTAGATAACAGCCTCTTAAATATGCCAGGAAGCTGAGAGGTTGCACTGATCTGGGTTTGCTCTGTCTTACATTTCTACTAAAATTCAGTGTTAATGGCAAGCACCCCATTCTGCTCCTTTCTCTCCCTCACACAGAGCAACACCTGAGGTGTCACTGTAGCCTGAAGGATGTGATAGTTTATGTGGTTTTACCTCTCCTCGGAGGACTCACCTGCTCTTCTTTCTCACCTTTTATTTTCCTTTGTAGAACCATGATTTGCACTTGGGCTGGTTACCAGGGTGACTCAGCTGAAAATTTCTGCAGCATGTCTGCAGTGTACAACTCCAACGTCATTTCCAATACATCCTTCTCAGCAGAATCCCTTGACAGTTTCAAGATGGGAAAATAGCAGTCATCTGTCATTATATAGTCCATTACAGCCGTGGAGGGGTCCAAGGCAGAACCTCCAATTACCTGCTGGATAACAGCCTGAGCCTGTCCCTAAGACTGGACACTGCAGCTTAGGGCCATTGCTACTCCTAGTGTTTGATATTCTGACCCAGGAAACCTGCAACTCATTTCCAAACAAACTGTTCATAGTCTTCCAGGAGTGGTAGAGTGATACCTCAATCACTCTGATGAAAAGGATAAATATGGTATTGTATCTTTTTAGGTTTTTACTGCTATGGACCACCATACAAGTATGCAAAGCATTCAAAGCCACGAATATGAGCACTACAGGAAAAACACTGCTGGTGAATTATCACAGAAAAATAATGCGGCTTCCAATTTCTACCTACCTGTGAAATTCCATCCAGTGGACATCTCACCAAACACAAGTTAACCAAGCTGTAGAAAGAAAAGGGGCAAACAAGTGGCACACTTGCATGACAGGAGACTGTGACTACAAAGCCTTTCCCCCTGCTTTCCGATGCACAGCTTCACTAAATCTGCCCTGTAACACAAAATTTAACAACCACAAACCGTTAAGCAAAGGCAAGCCAAAACAGCAATAGCAAACTATTTGCTTTGAGGTGTGTGGGGGGAGTGGGATTTGCTTTGGAGACTAAGCTACGCAGCAGAACAGACAATTAAGATGTCATTTCTTTTGATGCTTCTGGGTTTTGCTTCAGTGCTCTGCATACCAGTCCAATCTCGCATCTACAGCTCTATCAACACAGTTGAATAAAACTGCATATTAAAGGAAATATTCCCTAGCTTAAAATGCTTACACGGTGCAAAATGACCTGAAAAATAGGGGTTTCTACGGCTCCTTTTTCTTAAACAATTTTCATTAGAAAAGCCAACTTAGAAACACTAAAAATTCGATGGGTTGTTTCTGAGGAAAAATTCCCAGATTAGTCCAATATACCATTTTATTTACTTTCTAAAATGAAAAGTTTAGATTTTTGTACCTCTATAATAAAAATATTAAACAAAGTTTTCACAATAAAACATACAAATGAGAAGTATTTCTATTAACCCAATTTGAAACATTTTACCTGCTTACGCACATTTTCAAGTTTCAACTTCTTTCATACTCTGGACTACACAAAAAAGAAAGTAATAAACTTATTTTCAAGACAGGAAAACACATACTTGCAATAAGCTGGGTTTAAATTAGTTTGAAGGTACCATTTGCATAAAAAATCATCAAGCTCACCAAAAATAGCTCAGGAGTCAACAACTGACCAAGCCATCATAACTTGGAATCCAAGTCATAAACTTGGAATAAGAATGAGAAAGAAAAAGACATTCAACATCCTTCATCTTACAATTGCCAAATGCCAGTAAGAGTTGGCTAGAGCAGCCTTAAATTCTGTGTTCTGCTGACGCTGAGATGAGGAGTCACTCCTCACCCTTGAGCCTAAGCAGTGCCTGCATCAAGGTGAATGGTCTTTCGGGGCTTTATAAGAGAACATATTAACAAAAACAACAAAAAAATGAGAGTATCCTTTGCAGATCCATTGACAAGCTGTATCTATTAGGACTTGCCAGTAATTTTGTCATGACACAGAATGCCTAAGACATTGTTCTCCAAATACTGATGTCTACATGGGCTTATAAATCAAACCTACAGGGACTGGAAAATGGCTTAAAAGTCAAAAATGCAAGTTTGGAAATCTTAATGAAATTTTACCCTCTTTTTTGACCCACACAGTTTGGAGATATGTTAAAGCAAAAGAAAAAATAACTTAGTGGAAACACTCGTGTTGCAAAATTAATTCTCCTTAAAAGCCTACTGAAAAAAAATATACTAAAATCATACAATGCAGATTTTTGATGGCATTTAGCTGTTGCTATGTATGCCTACTTTCAAAGTAAAAGGATGGTATCTCTGCATGACAACTTTTCATACACACTGAATTTTACAAGTTTATGCTTCATGCACCCTTTTCCCCCTACGCTGTTTACTCTAACATTACCAAAACCATCCTACTTTTTGAAATGCATGTGATGACTCTAGATTCTCCAGAGCATAGAAAGATTTTTTTTTTTCTGGCAGTCTTTCCTGAAAGATTTTAAGGCAGAAATAATTTTAATCAGCACTGCGGGCAGCTTCATTGCCTCTCTTTATGAGACATGGGACCTCCACGAGAGGTGGAGTTCCTTGTTTCTGCTTTCCAAGCTCACATGCCAAGCAGGACTGGAGAACATTCTGGGTTTGGACAGAAGACAGTTCTACCAACAGGAGGAAGCAGATTTAGAAACATGAGAGGCAGCTTTCACACAACATCTGTGATGCTGGAGGCAAGTGTTCTTTGTGGGGGCTGCAATTCCACGGATTCTCTGGTCGCTTTACAAAGCTAAGTGATACAGCATGGACTCAGGTCAAGAATGATAAGAAAATAAACAGCATTATATGTGCACATTAATTGGAAATCTAGGGAGAATTTACCTGTCCACACCGTAGAGATTTCACTAATTTTTTATTTCAAAATAGCTCTGTAGTTAGTGACTGAGGGCCCACTTTGAGTTGGAATACATCTTTTTGTTCAGTTTCAACCCAAAGAAGTCCAAGCCACAAGCTACAAGACCTCTCTCTGACACGAACTGGTACATGGAGTTTGCTTCAAAAGCAAAATACTCCACTGTTTTACTAACGACAACATAGCCACAGTGGTACGAAGGGGGAAGTATTTCTTTCTAGCTACAGCGGGCTCAAACAGTAGAACCTTTTCAAGCTTTACAGCTGTCTCTCATCATAGCA
>JAWLRI010000126.1:721993-773877 GCA_034781795.1 Crypturellus tataupa | reverse complement strand
TGCTGAAGACTGGAGCCATTATGAGAGCACTCTGCACAAAGTTACAGCCATTTTGGTTGTGAACATACCTGGAGAGAAAGAGAGAAAGAAAAAAAAAAAATCTGACGCAGATAATCTCAAATAGCTTTGCATTTCCTTATTTCTGGGGCTTTTTAAGAGGGGTAAAGTTTGAATGCCACCAACTTTGTCATGAATATTTCATACATCTCTAGGGCTAACGATGCTTATATACATCAGAGGGGTGCTATGAGCCTTAATTAATGTTTGCAAATCGCTGTGAGATACAGAGAGAAAAGGTGCTACAAAACAGCAATATCTCATTAGTGAAACGTTTCAGAACGGATCTTCAGATGGTGTTAATTGTCAGTCCCACTTGAAGCCACTGAAACCAGCCCATTTATAACAAGCATTTCTTCCTCAAATCAAGTGGATTTTGAAGGAAGACAAACATTGTTCCTATTAGAGAGAAACCTGCAGAATAAAATGCCAACTTATCAGCAGAGTTCCCACTGGCTGTCTCATGATTTTAAATATACTTTTCTTTTGTCAAGTGCATTTCTTAAGCTACAAAAAAGGTCAGTCTTTGTGTATTTTAAGCAACTGTCTGACAACCCTAAAATGAAATGCCGTAGTTACTGACATGTTATGCCTTTTTTATAGAACAAGTATAGATACAATAATCACCAATAAAAAGGATTAAATTTCTGCTGGTGAAGATGGACATTGCAGCGGGACACGGACAAACAGAACAGGCGCTCTGTTCAGGCCCACCGAACAGCAAGAACATCCAAATGAAGCTCCTTTCTGCCCTGCGTTGCTTTGTCTATGAACAATTTCCAGCGCTCGGAAAAGATTACAAAAAACCGCGCTGCAGTTCCCGGCTCTTGTGACTCACGCCTGCAGGTGCCAGCGGTTACCAGGGTGACACTCGCTCGCAGGCTGCAAGCCGCGGACTCGCGCGCGGGTTCTCACCGCCGCTGCGGAGCAGCCGGGGCTCCCCCGGCCAGAGCCCCGGCACCAACCCGCGAGGCGCTCGCGCCGCGAGCTCCGGGCGGGAGCAACAGGGCAGGGCCTTGGGGGTTCCCTGCCCGCGTCCGTAGGGCCATCTGACAGGATCGGCCATCATGGCTGCTTTCCGGGCCAGAGGACTAAAAAGTTGAAGCCTTCAAAGCAGCAAAACGCTCCTTGCAAAGCCTATATGAGGATTTCCTAAAGGTCATCCTTGTGACATCGCACAAGTATTTCTTAAAAAGTTGTTAGCCCTCACTTTCCCTCTTTTCTCTGCTCTCCCCTCCGCAACAACAAAACGCTAGATTTCTTTCAAATAATTATTTTTTCAGGCTAAAATATAATCGAAAATTCACCCAACAGTAAACCACCAGTCCTTGTAGATTAAAAGCCATGTGCACATACATGCGCACACAAAAATCAAATGCAAAAAACCACAAACAGGTGGACAGAGTGCTCCAGACTGCTAAACCCATTCCTAAGGCTCCCTGGGGGTACTGAGAATTTCTCCTCAGGGTCAGTGCTCGGTGTTGACACCTCTGCAATGGCCACCACTGCATCTGCCACCCTATATTTTGCCGACTCCTTTGGCACTACGGACTCACCACAAAGATTACTGCTCTTTGGCAAACTGTGTACGTAATTTTATCACACCTATGTGCGTGCAAGCTGACAGGATCTAGACACCGTCTTGTACTTCAAAAGATTAAAATGATGAAATAATTTCATTTACACGTGCTCTTTCTTAGCAGATCTCCAGCTACTTTGAGAAATGATGATTTAAGCCTCACTGTGCCTCTCTGCAGTCACATCATTCTTATTTTATCAAAGTAAAGGGAAATGTATGAAAGGGATTAGGATATTCCCTAAGGTCACATGGCTAGGCAGCCGCAGCAAAGACAGTTTTATTTATGAGATCTGAACACGAGACAACACTGCTCCCTGAAGTGAGTGAACTCTCGGAATTATATGGCACTATATATGTTCCTGTGCTGCCTTGTACATTTTCTTTCCTCTGCCATTTGGGAAAAATACCACATATATATTTCAACTCATTACAGCACCATTCTCAGCTTCAAAGCATTTTGATTATAATTAAGAGGTTTTCTTATAATGAAGGTGATTATAATAAAATGAAATGTAGCTGGGAGCCATGGGACAAAAAGTCTTATATCATTCTGTGAGAAGTAACAGACACATAGCAAAGCAAGATCATAAATGCAATCAATTAAAAAAGAAGCACACTTGTATTGTCTCATAAAACAATTATGCCAGAGGGACTGTCTCTTTTGGAAATCATTTTATCATCAGCTTCTTTCTTTCTTTCTTTCTTGAGAGGCAAATGATATAAAATGCTCATTTACTAGATGAAAAGATGTAAAATCAGAAGAATAATCAATAGTCCTAATTATCATTGAAACAAATGCCCTTCATGTTGTATTTTCTAGTGTAAGAGCAGAAAACATGTTGTAAAAACCAAGGACAAAAACCGGAGGAGATAGCTGCATTTTAATTTAGACTTTGACAAGCCTTCGCACAGATTGCCTGAACGATTCCTTCTGCTGAACAGGGACATACACAGTCCAAGAGTCAGGAGTGCCAAAACACTCTCAGCGAAGACCTGCAAAAAATCCTTGCTGTGCCTCATTCAAACCTCCAGCTTGCTTTTCCCGTACAGTTTTAAGTTCCCTTCTGCAATTCTGATTCTTTGTAACATGTAAAAAGAACATTACTGTGTTTGTGCAGTGCACACTGTAGCGGGGAAAATGCGAAGGCTACGAATGCAAAACTTGTTCTGCTGCACAATATGAACAAGCGGTAAGGTTTAAAGATAACCAGCACCAAAAATAATATCATATTTGGACACAAACAGCAAGACAACAAACCTTGTCTAATGAGCTCCAGATCAGCAAGGTTGTTTGAATTCACCTTTCATCACAAAAAGATGAAACTTAGCATAGCAACACAGACACTGCAGCATCTTTCAGGAGATCTGGGCAGAAATCCTGGAAAGCTTTTTTGGAGCTTGGTACCAAACGTAGCCAAGTTTTGAGGAGTCCAGGGCCAGCCTGCAGCTCTTGGTTGGAAATACACAGTACTGCTAGGATGAGGTAAACTTTTACTAGGAAAGGTTTCATTTGGCAGTAAAAGCACCACGAGACAGATTTTTCTTTGTAGTTCACTCTGAACTGAAAAAGCTGAAGGAATCTATATGGTAAGAAGCTGCAAACACAAAGTGAAGATTCCAGGCAGATAAATGTCAGTTTCTTTTCATGGGCAGATTCCTTAACATGTTCCAATTAAGCTGGAATTCTACACAGCAACCCTGGAGTCTACAGAAAGCAGGTTTACTTCTTCACTTACTTTCCACAGGCCTCCTAGAAAGACACTATGAACCTGAAATAAACCTCTACTGAAGGCCCAAAATACCACAAAAATTCAATGACTTTTTATCTCCTGAGAAGGTAGCAAAGCCAAATGCAGATATGAGGCATAAAAAAAGGGAGGATTCACTTGGGGAGTTTTACAATGCGACTCAACTAGGCTGAGATTTCATCTTGCCCACTTAAAATTATGCAAAACACTAACCAGAGAAGAATCTAAAGTTTTAAAATGATTGTCAGTCCCATAAAATGAACTGCATTAATCATTAATCCTATACAAAATATTATTATTATATAGGAAATAATTTAGCTCAGCAAAGTTCTTCTATAGTCCTTCTAGAAAGCAGTTAGCTGTTTAAGGTTTTACTTCATATACTACTTCTGTGGGAAAGAATTTGAGAGGAAAAAGCAAAGCAGCAGTTTGAGAATGTAGCTTTATGACAGGACCATTTCACATTTTTCAGATCTCCTGCCGACAGCGCCAGCTGCTTGGAGCAGGAGCAATCTCTCTTTACCAGAGCTGGACCCCGCTAGGTAACAACCTGGATCTGAGTCCCAGCGGAACACGGGCCATTGCAGTGAGCAGCACTATAACTGATTTGGCATTGAATAATCCAAACGCTGTGGATTTTGACGATTTTTTTTATTGAAATTAAGAGATTCTGCAGGACTGCTTCTGTGCAGGTCAGATTCAGATAGCAGCATCCCCAGGCCTACTGGTGACACCACGCTCTGTGCCTTGATTTCTCTGCCCAAGAAAGCAGGATTATGAGAACATCTGCATAGCAGGCAAGCAAATGCCAATCCACTGAAATTTCAAGCCGGACTGTTCGTATATTACACACTTCCCCCGCTCCATACAGAAGATGATCACAGAAATGCAACAGTTATTTCATAAAGCCTTAAAAATAACAAAGAACAATTTTTCCACATTTGGTCCTTTGTTCGGGAAGGAGATCATTTCTCTGGCTGATTTCACTGTCCTAATACAATTTCTGCTCAGGAGCCAGTATTCCCTTCCTTACTAGGTCATTCACAGTTTTAAATGCAAGACCTTAAAGCGCATTAAGCTAAAATGATAGTACAGAGATGAAATCACTCTAACATCAGATTGGTTCAGATAAGATCTTTAATATGGTCTTGATTCTGCAGATCACTTATGCATATATTTAACTTTAAATCCATGAATTATCATACTAAAGCCCATGAGTTCTTCATTTGCTGAAGCACTTCGGTAGATTAAGGACTTTACTGTGATTTGCACAGGCCTCTCCAGTTATTTTTTAAAACAAATATAGAATCAGTATTACAAAAAATAAGAAAGAAACACTCCGTATTTGCCTGTGTCTAACATTGCCCTTCATTTGACAACAAAAAATCCCCAATCCCGCAAAAAACTCTGCGTGTGAGTTACTACATGATTTGAACATAAATATCCTATAAGTATGTGCATTCTGTATCTGTTGTTTAAAAATAAGGGGCCAATATCTTCCGCAGGAAATATGATGTACTTAGCTTGAGATGACTTGAAAAAAAATCATGTATATTCTGATTTTGTTCAAAAAATGGATCTTCTGAAGTAATACAAGATTTGCTACTAACAGCAACTGTTACTGACATCTTTTGAAAGGCTTGGTTAAAATTTTTGTAGGAGGTAACACGAGTGTAGCACAACCTTTAAGTTAGGTCTATATTCAGACTTGGTTTTTTTTATCGTAGCTAAAAGAACAGTATTATAAAAGTTTTAAGCAACTCGAAGCACTAGCTTTCCCTATTGTTTCTGTGATTTTTTTTTTGTATGAAAAAGAAAACAACAGATTTTTTTTTTTTCTAAATTACATGATCTTATACTACAGGTTGACTTTAAACTCTTGTTTTCTAGCTGGTTTATGCCCGTGTGCCAGGTATTCTCTATGCACATGTGAGGAAACGGGCTTTTATGCTTTGATTGCATCTTTCAGGTTTTATTTTCCATCCTGCAGCAGCAGTCCATTGTGTGATTCTTAAAAGTGTAGAGAACAAAGCACGCGTTTTCCAGGTGCGGCTTAACCACCGTGGAACAGTTCTTCGGCATTAAGTTCCCCTATTTATACACCAGAGCATTGCATTTTATGGCAGCATTAAATTACACAGTGAAGTTCAATTTGATGTTTCCTTTCAAAGTATTTCTTCACTTGCATCATTTCTTCACTTCCATCTCTTAATCAGCACTCTCTAAGCCTATATTTATACATTTGATTATCTGCTCCCAAAGGGACCACAATGGCATTTATTCTGTTTCCATCTCACTGTTCCCGTTTCTGCCTATTCCTCTCCGCCTTCCTTAGATGCCTTTGTCTGCCGCAGTATTAAATGCGCTTCCCAACATTTGGGCCAGTAAATTTCAGCCAAACTCCCTCGGGAGCTACATGACACTAACCTAAGAGCCACTGACCCTCTGGAGAATTTTGCTCACTTATCCCCACCAACTCCATCAGATTTGACAAAGGTTTGAGTCAAGGTTTTCCTTTTAACACACATCCAGTCCAAGAGGACTCCTTTGTAAGAGGAAGTCGGAGAGACAAATTGATAAACTTCTCTTAAACGGAAAACTGATTTAGCACAGTTCCTCCTTTTTAGGAAGAAATGATGAGATATAGAGAGGGGCTTCTTTTTCCATTTTGAAACCATAATGCACGAAAGATGATTCCCAATGAATAATACAAGACTATTAAAATCACTGAACTGCCACTTAAGAGGGAAATATGCTTTCCCAAAGGATCACTTTTCATAGGTGAAACAGAATATTGGTTTGTTTCTTGCCCCTGGAGGTACTTGTTTTGGTATACACTGCCTGAGTTTGCAACAATTCAAAATACTCTGTGAAATGCAAATTGCTTTGTGCAGATGGGTAGTCAGTTTATGAATGATGTCTATCACAGCTGGGCACTGTCTTTTGTGTCTTTCAACAACAAAGCTGCTAGAAGTTTCGATTAAAATTGAGCCATCTCTCTCTCTCTGCTTATCCGCTACCGACGTTTTTTTCTCCTTACAGACAGGAAACAGATACAGTAGCAGTTAATTGCAGAATCTTACCCTATTAGACAGATTACAGAACATGGCAATTTAGTCAGTTTTATTACTTCCTCCTGTGTTATCCACTTCTATCAGGCGCAGCTATTTATAGCCGATTTTTTCACGGTAGAAGTTGGAAATTTCAGCAGCAGGCCTTACAGAAACAGATCTTCCTCTGACAGCATGCACCCTTCTCCGTATCGAGATTAAAGATGTTTTGATGCCAAAAATGTGCCTCAGAATTTTCTCAGCAGAAAGAGACCAACAAAGAGAATAGGCAAGCAGCATGAAAATGCACTGTCTGGCTTTCTGCATGCAAGAGAAAGTAGAATTTTCAGACTACATGTCCGTTTGATAAATAACCTTTCAGAAAAAAAGGAGTAAAAGCAATCATGGGGGTGAAGTAAACCATACCAACTTCTACCTAGTGTTCCCCACTGTTGCCTAGAGAGGACATGAACTTCCCCATCAAACCTTAATGGTGCAGAAATTTCCCTGACTACAGCAGTCTACAGCACACTTTAATTTATTGCATTTAGGGCTATAAAACCATGTTTTACTACTGAAACTAATTGTATCTGACACTTTCATCACATTAACACACATTAGGCACCATGACCTTTGAATGATCAAGGAAGACCTAATTTAATAATTTAGAGACAGTGTGAGGTCTGAGTAAGCCCCAAAGGGGAAAGAAATGCGGTATGAAAAATGATCCTATTTCACTAGGGGAGATATTTGCTTACTAAATCTGCCAGTTGAACTTTGGCAGCTACTTTACCGTAACATCTACAGGTCACACAACCACACACAGGATTCAAAGTCCTCAAAGTACTATATATTCCCTATAATGCTGTAATGTAGTGGTCATCACATATACGCTTAGTTATTTGAAGAGGAATCCACTTTTGCCTGCAGGACTGCAATTCCACACCAGAAACATTTCTAATATGGCAGCTGGAAGAGCAGAGGAACAACCGCAGCCAAACAAAGGCATCTTAATTCACTTGAACATTAGGGTACAAATTGGACAAATGTAAAGAATTTTTTTTTTTTTTGTAGGAAACAGAATGTAATCAAATTTAGCCATTACTTACAGAGGACTAATTCTTATCAGCTTAACTTAACGTTTACATGAAAGCAGGTATAACTTTAGTATGAACAGGCCTTCAACAAACTGACAGAAAGAGCGCAGAGAGTGAGAGATGAGCGAGCAGGCAGGGAATCTGGTCAATTCAATTTCATTCCAAAACAGAGAGGACCAGGAAAGTGCTTACTATGTTCTTACCCTTGGAATAGATTTTATAAGCAAAGCTTATGCAAAAACAAAGACGTGCACAGTTATGCACTTGATGTTTGAACAAAGAGTCTCTGGTCCTGGGGTCTGAGCGAACTGCAAAACCCAGACCACCTGCTGCTCATGAGGGAACTGGAGTTTTCCCATCCTTCCACCTTTACATTTTTGTAATTTCAGTAATTATTTTTTATTAAAATTTTCTTAAATTCAGTACAACAACTGTAACGGTAATCCCTTAAAAGGCTTTTTAAGGAAAGTTTAACAATTATGTAATACTTAAGTTTACACATTGTTGAAGTGTGGGGCTAGGAGAGAAGCAAAACTCACTGTCACCAAGCACTTTTCACAAAAGAAAACTGTTGCAATAAATATTAATATGTAGGTTAAACAGAAAACGAGGACTTACAGATAGCTATGAGGCTATAAAAGTAACCCTAGACTTTTACTCACATTCTGGCCAATCTTTTCACAAAGCTCATCACAGCACAAATGCTGAACGTCACGTGTATTTGACTAATGAGCTCCCAGGGGCTGAGCAACCGCAGATCTAACCTGTTGTGCGGGAGGAGGCAGCCCCGCTTCCCAAGAGGGCAGCTGGGCGACCCTGCCGTTCCTGGACTTGCCAGGACCACAGTGTTAAACAGGGAGAGGGTGGCTTGCAGCAGCAGCAGCTGTTAGTCATCAGGTCATCAAGAAGGCATCACAGCTTTGCAAGTGGGAGATTAAGGTGTTTTGCTTTGTCTGAAATCAATTCCTCATCCTTTTATGTTAAAATGTGGAATTAGTAAGTCTAACAGTTTGGGGCTCTAGTAAGAAAAATCTGAAAAAAGGTAAAAATCTATTGAAAAAGGTAAATTTTGCACTTTTTCAGACAGGGAAACATACTATTCACTATTTTATAAAGCTCCTTTCACCTGGAATAAGACAAGACAACAATGCACAGGTAGGTAAATTAAAAGCCCATTTTAACTGCTGACTCTATGGAGTTAATAAACTGCAAGCATCTTAATAAATATATAGCCCGAAAATGGTAATCTGTTGATACAAGATAAAATTTACCATATGAAATGTACAGCAAACACAGTAAGATTAATTGTCTTTTGTGTTAAGAGAGTTAAGCTTCGTTCCCACTAACAAGCATATATTTACTTCCTGCGACAGCTCCAATATCAAGGCTCCTCAAAAGCAATTAGCAAGGTGACAAGGAAGCAGCTACATTCACTTTATGGGCACTGGGCAGTATTTATACCTATGTTATTTTCACACCTTGAGCACAGTGGCCTAGTTTTCCAATTTTCTGGTCTCTCCACACTATTAACAGTTGTGTCATGCTTCTCTCTCTGTAACGCAAGCAATTTTGGTTTTGACACAGACATATAGTCCTTAGCACTTAGAGCACTTCCATGAACAATTTTTGCACTGATTAGACTAGAATTTCATGTAATTTCCTTGTAAAGCAACTTAACTCTCCTTTGCCTGCAGTGTTTGCTACAGCAGAGCTTGCTGCCTTGGTTCCTATGTAGTTTGCAGCGCTACAGGTTGACTCAGGACACGTTGCCTTTCATTCCACATCTCGGCCTCGCATGAAGCTGGAGTAGGAATGATGTGTTCATTGACACAGGGGGATATTTCTTACAAAATCCCACCATCTTCATTGCAGAAATACCATATATATGTTGTGCCCATCTTTCCCTCTCACTTTCCTTTTGCCCCATTGGCTGGGTATTACTTAATCATTTATTCAAACAGAGATACTTTAGAAGGAAGATTTTCATAAATAAAAGCTTCTGTTTTATTGGATCCTCTGTGTCCTCTATTATCATGAAGCTATTCAATGATTTGAGAACCTCTGATAAATTAAGATTTAAAGATATCTTGAGCAAGTGCAGGATAGACAACACATTTTGCAAACTGTAAGCATGAAGTACTGTTTACAGGCTGCTTTAAATTATAGTTTGCCTTGAACCAAGGCAGCTTTACCAGGGATGTGTGGGGACACGCAGAGCCTCCTCACGTTCACGCAGCACACTCGCACATCTTACTCACGTGGCGCAGCACAGCTCCTGCTTCCACATGCGGATTCCCCACTAGTGTTCGGATTAGCTGGACACTTCACGACGCAGCAGAAGGTAAGAGCAGGAGCTGCTGCAGCCCCAGGTGAACCATCTCCACAACCGCAGGCAGTGCACTGGTTGATGCTTAGGCACCCGTGTCCTTGCTTTGGATGATGAAAGCCAATCCTGGGGAATGTTAATAACACAGCGAGTGTTTAGTGAATTTACCTCTGCATTTTGATTTAAGCACCCGCATACACATGCACTTCAGTCTCAGGTTTTGACCTGTTTTAGGCCTAGTTTAACAACCCCCGCAAATACGTTAAGATCTACATTAAGCCAAAGGGCCCACAATCTGTCTTTTCAGCTTGTTAACCCAGCTGCTTTTAGTGTGATAACACAACATGTACATCCTTTCAAACAGATGTAGTAAAAACCCCATGCCACTTCATCATTTGATGCTGCTTAACATATACTATATACTTTCTATTAACTTATGTGTTAGAGAGGTGATACCAGTCAAACAAACACCCTAAGTAGATGCTACATTTACTTCCCTGTTGTTTATACAATTGCTTCCTGTTTTGGAACCATAACCCAATTCTGACATACATCATATATGTCCCAATAACACAGGGCATATTGAATCTGTAGAAAAGTCCCTTTGCTGCACAAGTGCTTTCTGCCCTTGAGTACTAGGAGATTAATATGATGATTTCTTACCTTGCTAAAATTACAGGGCTTACCAAGACCCAAACATCTTTTCATATATTTCAGCAAAGAGTCTCTTGTTTACTTGAAGCATAAAATTATCAATTTAAAATCATTATTGTTGGAGGAGAAAGAGGAAAGAATATAGCCTAACATTTTTGAAACATAACTATATCTCTCTCTGGAAGGGAGAATTTCATTGTAATTTAGACAAACCACTGAACAGAATGGCATCCTTCCTTGAAATTATTTCCACATGCTCTAGTGCTTTACCTGCTTCTGATGCAATAACTGAGCTTTAAAGTGCTGACTATCCACCTAAAAACAACATGAGAAAATTTGGTCCTGCGTATATTATGCGGAATGACTTGAAGAGGAATGTGACTTTTGGGACCATTTTACATCCCAGGAATGGCCCTCAAAAATATTTCAAGGCAGCATTTAATGTAAAATGCTGCTATGTGAACTCTGGCTTCCAATTTACAGTCTGCAGTAACATTCACCAACCATCAACTAACAAGCATCTAAAAATGCTGAAATCAAACTTTTTTTATTATTATTATTTTTCTTTTTCCAGGGGCTGGAGGGGAAGGAAGGAAGGGAGTAAGAGAAAACCTTACCAACAGTGTTTACCAACAGATTTTTGCCAAAAATATTTCGATAAGATTATCATTCTGGATTAATTGCTCAAGATTTGATAGAGCTAAAAATAGACGAGAAAGGAGGCTTTCTGAATAGCTGTCCTGCACTGCTATTCAGCTCTGACAACAGAAAAGCACTTGAAGAAATGCCAGCATATATCCCTCAAAAGCTGCATCAAAACATGTGAATGGCACTGTTTTTCCATCATAATTATCCACCAAGAATATTTGTAAAATAAGTGCCACATACATTTTCTTTCAATGCCCTCTTTACCCTTATGAGCGGCAACAGAAAATGAAAAACTCAATCTGATGTTCAGAATTACAAACAGTATTCCAGTATTCCATTTGTTGCCAAATCCTAAGGTTGCACAGGAGTTTCTAACATCAATTTTTTTTCCTGTAAAACACTGGAGTAATGTAGCTTCCATCAGACAAAACTTTGAATGGCATGCAGAAAACCAGGAATATGTGAAGCCTTTATTATTCAAAAACAAGATGCAAAAATGAAATTGAGCTTTAGATTATTTTTTCTTACACGTAGCTTTGTGAGGGGATCTCATCTCCTGAGATTTCAGTGTTGGCTGTTGACAGTACTGTTATTGACTTATTAAGGTTCTTTAGAACATGTGTAAACAAAATAAGCAAGATTGAAATATATTTTTCAAAGATAAGGTGTGTCTCCAGCCTACTAATAAACATCTTGCATTTTCACAGTCTACAAATCCATTTTTCACATTGACTGAAGTTGCTCTAAATATGCATTTCCATTTCTCCTGAATTCTAGACACTGACTCACATTATGATCTTATGTTATGGGCAGTAATAAGTGTTTATCCATTAAGCTTTGATACCAGAGAGCCGTATGCAACAGTATACACAAAAAGAGATAAAATAGCCACCCAAAACCTTTGCCCCCAAAATGCTGTCCCATTTTCATCAATCTCATATTTTCAGACTTTGTATTTGCTAAAGTAAAAACAAACAAAAAGATCTTTTGCAGTAGTGTCATGATTTTGCATAGTAACTAATACAAAAATGTAACTAAGATGTTTCTGAAGAAAAAGCTTACACAAGCACACATCTTCACATTTTTTTTATGCAATCTGAAACCATCCCAGGAGAAAAAAAATATATTACTTATAAACTTACTGACATAATTGACTTATGCACTTATTGAGAAACACCAATAAAGACCATCAGACATGCAATAAATATCAGCCCCTGTTGCTTCTTTAATTTGAATATGCAATAGCAGGATCAAATTAGGTTTCTCTGTAGATATATGGAATTCCTGTCATTTTGGGACATAATACTTTAATGCATGAAACAAAAAATCAAGGGCTAAACTAACATACCTACCCATAAAAGAAACCCTATCAGATTACCCAATCTGTATTCCATTGCCTGTTATCTACAGCAAATCAGTCCTGATCAAATCTGTGATCATTGCTGCAAATAAAAAAGCTACATAAAGACATACTAGTTTTACTAAGGACGGAAAAGCTATAGGCACAAGGAGCATTACAGCCGGCAGGGGTTTTCCATCAGACAAAGAAATACATGTTAAAAATAGAACTGCAAAGATCTAGCAAAGCCAAACTGCAGAAATCCCTCAGAAGGGCAGGAGTGTGATGCACGCGACTGAATCCTGCCCGACGCGCTCTCGTGGCACCCGCAGTGCTCCCCACCACCATGCTTTCTACCGCAAAGCATGAAACAAGTCAGCAGACAAACGGGGATGGAGGGAGACAATCCATAGTCTGAATGTTTTAGTAGTTTTTATGAGGCTTTTCTGGAATGTCCTGAGAAAGCCTGAAGAGCAACAGCTCGCGGCAGAGACAACGCTTGCCGCGTTGGGCAACAACGGCCCAAGAAGTCACGGCTCGGTTTATGGGGCATCTGCAGGGCACGTGCCGGATGCAACACGGCACGTTCCGCGCTGCTTTTCTACGGCAGCGTGTGCCTCCCCAGTGACGTTTCTCTGAGGCGTGCGCCGAGGCACTTCTTAGCAGACACAGTCATGAAGAAACCATCTTTGTTTTACTGCAACGTTTTGCATCTCCAACCAAAAAATCCACTTAATCTTTTTTAAACCGTTTAGTAGATGTGTGAAACATTTTGTAAAGGAATTACTGTAAGCTCCAAGTGAGCAGAGCTGTGTTTCACATGTGATTAGGTTCACATGATAAGGTTTGGATTCCAGACATGAAATTACAGAATCTAAGTCAGATGTACCACTTGCGCCTCCCTCTTTTCATGACCTTCCTCAGATTCCTCCCTTGCCTCATTTTTTTCTGCCTTTGATATTTTTGATATACTTGATCCAATATCCACCAGAGTTCCAGGGACTCCTAAAACAATTTCCCGGTGTCCTTCAACATTACTTTGCTTCTTGGTAGTTTTCCAAGGTGTTGCTTCCAGGCCTCTAATTCATTTATCTAAGTTTCAGGCTGGAGAAATGAAAAGAGAACAAGATATAGCAGGATTTCTTCTCAGCAGATATTTGAAGTGGCAGATGATGTTTGAGAAAAGCGAGAACAGTTGTCCCAGCAGTAGCTGAGGTGGTTGCTAGCAGGAGACCATCCAGGGCTGGTGGAGAGTGGAGGGCCACAGGCCAGTGCCGGGGGAGCAGAGACAAGGGGAACATTTTCTCCGTTGGAGGATGCCAATCTGCCTGCTGCTCTTGCCAGGACGTATCCACAGCCCCTTATTTATCCCGCGTGGCCACAGGAGCCCAAATCGCAAAGCAGTTTTCCAAGAGCTCGTTCAGTTTCTCAAGTGAATTTTACAGCCTACAACATGCCTGAGCTATTACTTCTGCCCAACCAAACTAGTTTAAAGTTGGATGCACTGCACTTCAGTCACTGCCTTCTGGACGAGCCCTTAGAAATCCCACTGTGCAGAGCATGTGGAATAGATCAGCTCCTCTCCGCAGCACCATAGTCTTGCTCTCGCAAGCCGTCGCTTTGGCCTAAGGTATGTCCTAGAACCGTAACTATTTCCAGTGAAATAAATCTGTTGGAAAGTGCTGGAAGTTAAAAAGGACGTTTGGAGTTTGCATCAAGTCAAGTAACTTCACTGCCTTCCAGTTCCTCCACAAGTTAAAAATAAGGAGCCAAGGAACAACAGCTGCAAATCCCAGGAGCAAACCAACACCCCCGGCACACGCACATACACACACTGATGAGAGTTTTTCAGCTTTTGTTTTTCCTTTTTTTTTTTTCTTTTGATTGTAAAGTGTCAATTTTTTGACTTTGGTCCCACAGAATCTGCTCCCAGGAGCTTGTTTTGCACCTGTTCCAGCAGGTTTATTTCATGTATAAAATACAACAGCAAGAAATCAAGAACACTGTCGAATTGGGTAAAACAGACCGTGGAAAGCCTGACTGAAAAAGGCATAGAATATTCCATCCAAAAATCAAGCATCTATCGAAGAGCTTGCCTAGTGACTGCCCAAAGCCCAGAGGAGCATCTTGGCCATGTGATTCAGCTCACACAGCATGAAAGACAAAGAAAAGATCTGCAAAATACTTCTCCAAGACTCTTTCTGATCCGGCCAAATTCTGCATTTTAACTGAAATGTCAATATTTCTACATTGGCATAAAAGCTCTTGTTGGGCTTGAAGTTGTTTTGAAGGGAATTTCAGCTCAGGGAACAGAGTCTAGCCTTAATTTATTACAAATTCTCTTGAGAAGGGTTTTTATGAGATAAACAGCCTTTGAAATGTTTTTCATCTGGAATACACACCCTCTAGTTTCCTTTGCTTTTTATTCCACATATGTGGCTTTGTTTGTTCTGGTCCTGCACTTAGCACAAGTTTCCCAGAGTCTCCTTCCTAATGGAATCAGGAACTTTAGTCCGAGCGACAGAGAAATCAGCTCTTTCTCTGTCAAAACCAACCAACCAACCAAAAAAAACCCCTAAGTGGTACATAACTTGGTTTTAAAACATCCCGAGCAGCTCTAGCAAACTGCAAATTAATAGAAAAAATGTGAGAATTTGCTTAATATAATCTTGTATTAATCTTATACCTGCCATACATCTGTGAATTCCTGCAGTAACTGGCAAAACTTGGAAACTATAGACAAAAGCAATATACTCAAGAGGAAACTTTTCTCCTCTAATCAAGAGAATTATTTAATTACATACAAACTTTAAATGCATAAGGACTATATTCCAAAAATGTTAATGACATGCAGAGTTTTCACTGTTTTGTCTTAATAACTAGCTTAATAACATTGTAACTACTTAATAACATTGTAAGTAGTTTACTTAAAATGGCCTATTTCATAATCAAGGAATTGTATTTAATCTGTCACATTATTGAATGGCATTGGTTAATAAATTTGCTAATCTATTAGATCAACTAGTTAGGGATCTCAAACAAGGAATCATATCAATGAAACTTAATCCATCTGTTCATTAAAGCTAGAAATGTTTATGTAAGAATAGACAGAAAGGAAAAATAGAAATGATTGCATTATAGTCACTCAGTTGAAGAAAGTCTATTTACTGAAAAAGTTGAAAAATGAGTTATAATCTTTGATGGGCAAAATTTACATTTTCACACAGCAAGAACTTTGCAAAAAAATAGATTTTAAGATTCCTAAAATTGTGAATATTTATCAGAAAAAGGACATTTCCTAATATTTATTCATATAAAACCAATCCAATTAAACTGTTAAATAAAATCCAATTTTCTGCAATTTGATTGACTGGAACTATCAAGTGCTTAAAAAGATGCATAGCAGTGTGGCAAATATAGAAAATAGGGAGGCACAATTTCTACGGCAACATTTAGCACAATAAAACAAGCCTGCTTGTCCCTCTGTATCTATAGAAAGTCCTGGCAGTCTTAATACAAAAAAACACTGTACAAACACCTCCATCTCCAAGTGAGCTTCATCAGTATGCACCAGCTTATTACTCTATAAATCCACCAAGCACAGAGCGTATCACCAAATTACAGTACATTGCAAGCCCATTAACTGAATGTATACTTGGAGGAGATGGGCTTTGTTCTAATATATTCTGGTAATGGGACAGAAGAGTCAAATAAAGGCAGGTTAGAACAAAATGATCTTTGAATCCAGTAACAGAGTACCTGGTCTTTTACATGCGTACTGCACAAGTTGTCTTTAGTTCCACTGACATCTACATAGTGCTGCTCTATGGCAAAAATGCTCTAATTATTAGATGCAAATCACTTTTGCCAGAGGAGTGGTCTTTTTATTTTATGAATAATCAGTAATAGATTGTTTTTCAAAACCATTTGCTTAATAGAAGTATTTGCTGTTTACAAGATCAGACAGTGTGGATGATTACCAACAGCACCGGATTACACTAAATTCATTGGGGTTTTCCAGCACTTGCACAGTCTAATACACTGTATAGAACATCACCATTATTGCATTTTTCCAATTGAATTACTAGTGCCAACTGTTTCCAAGTTGCTCTCCCTGCTCTCAAAATACTAACTGATGAGGGGCAGGCACCTCACTAGCTAACTTGAATAATACTAAAACTAAATGTGAATAGTTTTAACATCTTCTGATATGTGTTTTTAAAGTGTGCGTGTTGAGGGGAAAGCGGTGTGTTAAAGAGAAAAAACAGAAAAAGGTAATAAAGGTACTAAGTAGAGAAGGAAAAAACCCACAAAATTTAATAATTTAAATCATTTTCAAGCTCTCTACTGAGACCTGGATGGAACCTTTTCAGGATACTCTCTGATCATCAGTACCTATTTAAGACTGATTATCCACTTTGTTGCTAAGTAAAAGAAACAGAGCAGTTAGAAACAGAGGAGGAGAAAAAAAGCATCCAGATATTCCACCCTGACAAATCCTACACTAACCCAAAAAACCTCACAAGAATGCACTTAAACACAAGTACGTGGAAATTTGGTACGTGTTCCTGCGGGAGAAGAGGCTGTGCTGGTGCGAAGCAGAGGGGAAGACACCAGCGTGCGGGGTCGGAGCCCCAGTCTCGACCTCAGAGGTCCCAAGGATGGGCTGCTCCACAAGTCAAGGGCAGTGGGAGCCAACATGTTCACCGGAATCTACTTCCTTTCAATGTAAATTACAAAAATCCCTTGGGGATCAATGCAAGAGATTCCGCATTTGCAAAATCAGATCCTGCACCACTGTCTTTATGACTGGAAATGCGGGTGATACTGGAACAAAGTCTTGCTTAGAGGTTCATTTTAAAACAGCGTAGAAGAAACACCTTTCCGTCTATTCCACCTGTATTTGTCAGAGATGACCATGAACATCTGAAGCTCTGCATTTAGCATTTCCTAGTGACAAATCTGACTTGGCAGTAACATCAGGGAAGTAAATGGAGAATCACTAGATTAAATCACTGTGCAGTGATGAGAGGATGAAAGATAAAATGTGGGCTTGGACAGGGTTAAAAAGTTTATGAGTAGGGAATAATGGATCAGACAAGAATAGAATATACTCTCTGGTCCATTAAATCACACCAATCCACAGATACTTATTCAAAGTTAAAATATTCAAATACCGGTTGGAAGCTATGGTAATATCTTGATTTCAGTATCAGCTGGTGATTAAATCCCAGGAACATTGCAGTGTTTAGAAAGACTGCAAGATGTGACAATCAGAACAGGCAACGTATTAATGTTTCTCACCACAGAAGTCCCAAGGGCAAATGACTTTACAGTGGGAGGGGGGAATCTGCCTGTATGACTTGAAGATAACATTCAACACAGAATAGAGTATTTCTCTCAGAAACACATTAACTAGAGAAGAATAGAAAAACACAGTATTTTAGCTTAATCGGAGAACTATGAATTACTGAATGGAATTAAATATACATTAAAACTCTGCTAAAGCACTTGAAAAGAATCTAATTTCAAGAAGTTTTCTGTTTATTCTGTGTCTGTGATCTCCCCATTTTTTTTTTAATAAAAGATTGAGATATGTGTACTTTTTTTTTTTTTTGGCAAATACCAGTCAAATCGGATTCTCATTTCCTTTGGCAGCAGCAGCAGGAATGAAGCTTCTGAAAAGCGAATTATTGTTTGAGCTCTCCAGCAGCACTGCCCTCGCTGCACACCTGGCTCTTCCCAAGACCCTCAGTCGCTCTGACACTCATCTGCCCCACTCGGTTACTAAGGATGTAATTCAGAGCCAACACAGTTCTAGCAAGTTGACGTTGCTTTGAAACATTCCTAACAGTTGAGCTGGTAAATTATGGGCACCAAGGCCACTCTAGCTCACCCTACTAAAGGTCCATCTATTTCTGCAGAGCTGGCAGTCATATCTGCTTAATTTTAATGAACATTAGGGTGTATTTTAATAGTTCAGAAGGCAGTTGGATTAGCTGGTTTCATAGGCATTTAGAATGGTTCTTCTCCTTCCAAGATGCTTTTTTTCTAACACTCTACTTGCACCCAAGGGGAACTAAAAATCTTCCAACTTTCATCTTTTTTTCTGAAGCTTTCTCCAAGGAGAGGTTTTCTACGCCAATTTATATAAATCCAACCTTCTCTAGTAAAGAGACTCTGAAGCAACGGAGCAGCACCTCTTCCTCTTGCCTTTATATATATGTATTTATACTTATTATATTTGTCAAGGAACAGATAGAAATTTTCAATAGTATCAAAACCTCAAGTCACCAAACCTATCTTCTCTGTTCAGTAAGTCTCAAAACACAAGATGAGAATTAAAAAAATAAATAAATGAAAGGCCCTTAAAGCATCCATCTGTCCTAACACAGAATTCTTTGTTCTCTGTTTAATTCCATGCTATTCTACTGGATCCTGACATGTAGACACACTCATCAGGCAGGAAATACTCATTGAACATTTTTTGCACAGAAGGATTAAACAGAGTGAAACATCACCCTTGCTCTCCAGGCCTATACTTACTATCTTAATTGCACAGTCTAAGCAAAGACACAGTAAAGGACTTGATTGGGATGCACTTGGGCTGGTTGCATTATTCAAGAGTGATAAATGCAGAAGTGAATTACACAAGTTCCCTCAGAGAAGCACCAGTAAAACCTTTATAGTGCTCCACCTTGACAACAGCATTCTGTTTGCACTATATATACACCATGCAAAAAAACTACTTCAGAAACGCTTAAAAGGTTTTTAAAAGGGCACTGGAATATTTTACACAGGTACTGTGGTATTACTCTTGTAAATACGGGTACTAAATTCCTGTGAGTCAGGTAGTATAGCGCTCAGAGGAAACTATAAAAACCTACAAAAAGCTGGAAAGCTTTTGTGTAGAGTGACACAAATTCTTTGGCCTGTTATTCTGGTCCTTTTCAAGGTCAATATGCAGAGTTGTGTCTCATTTGGGAAGAGGATTCCAATTTTTCAAACCAAGTCCTGCCACAGCCTCCAAATGAACAACAGAAAATCACCTTTCCCTCCATGACACAAGTTGTTTTATTTATGACACACTAAATACACTGCATGCACTGTGCACTAAACCTTGTGTTTTAGAACACTGTTCTTGAAAATAATGCTTGCATCTTGTCACAATGTGACAGCTTTAGTGAACTAACAGACCTCATCCTATTGCACCATAACTATTTCTAAGTGCTCAGGAAGAGACACAAAGCACCGAGAATTTGGTGCATGCCATTTCTATTTGTAGCTGAAGGGATGCTATTTAATTACTGGAAATGTAAGGGAATTATGATTAAATTAGGACTTTCTTCAGGGTGCGAATATCATATCACAGAGGAAATCATGTTTTTACATCATAATAAATCACAACCTACCATGTCATTTTGAATTAAAATTGATAAGCTTTTTATTAACTCCCACACATCTCCTAGTTCCAAGAATTATTGCCAATGGATCAATGTAGAAGTTTTATTAAAGGTGAAAGTGCCTCAGTATTATAAATATGATTTTGATTTCTGTAACATAAATACTTTAGTTGGAAAATGAGTTATCAGAGAAAGGCACTTAGAGTAAAATATTACACTGATGAAAAACCAGAATCTTGTTTTATATCCTGTCAACATACACAATAGATCTAAAGGTTCAGTACATTTCAGTCAACAATAATCTATGCTTTTAATTTTTTTCCTTAGAAGTTCCTTTTAAAATTCAAAGTTTTCTTCAAGAGAGAGGAAAAGAAGCACAAGATGATGTGCTAATTATTCCTTTCAAAATCAAAAGGGACAGCAAAACCACTGTTATCCCATGCCTGACTTCATTAGTCCAATTCTTTTTCTGAGTGCTCTCAGTCCTGCTCCAATGATCAAAAAGGTATTACTGTGTAATTATTTGCTTTTGCATCCTTGGGCTCAATTTCTCTGTTATCACATTTAGTGTGGATTAAGATTTGCCTTGCAGAAGAGAATTCAGCAGATGTACAGAAATTTGAATGGTTAATGACTTCTCCTTAATACGCAGGCTATTCTTTACATTAATGTAACTTCTTAGTGACAAACACAGACACTTCACTTAGCTCAAGTGTGCCAAGAGGCCAGATGATACAATGTGCTCGCACAAATCAATCGCCTCATCTTTTAGCATCTTACCCATTTTCACTGGTAACTCAGTGGCGCAGCTAGCTCAGCTGCAGACAATTAGCAGTTTTGGCCATCTCAGATGTCTTTCCTATAGCTACAAGTGTGTCTAAAAATCCACAAAAAGGGCTGTAGGCTCCTCTTATTAAAATATTCAAATAATTCATTGATTTAATATTTGAGATCATCAAGAATGTTTGTGTTTTGCCTCCTCCTATGGCCAAAAAAAAAAAAAAAAGAAAAAAAAATCAGTAAAATTATTTTAAAACCCTCCTGTCTAATGTTTGAAGGAAAATATTCACAACAAAACTAGCTTTCAGAAGTATTGATTACCTTTCATTTTGAAATAAGCTAACTGCACAATGGAAGACAGTTCTTCAAACGAACACAGGTTACCCTCAGGTTTTAAGGGCTCTCCATAAAGTGATGTCAATGGCCAGCCCAGCTGCTCAACACACTCGATCTCAACTATAGTTTGCTACTCTGAACTCAGTTCAGACTCCTTCCCTTTCAAAAGGTAACTCATCTAAGTGCAAAAACACACAGTACACTTCTATTTTGAGAAGGTAATTAGAGTATTTGCAAGGAACAGAGAACACGCAGGAGTTTCTGAAAATTCTGTTCCCTTATAACGTTCTTGTATTGACTGCAGAAGACGAAAGCAAACAAGTTCACCAAATATTATTCTTGTCATTAGATCTACAGTGACGCAGTTAACACCTGATTAACAAGTGTTAATCAAGCCTGGGTACAACTAAATTATCAACTCTGCATGTTGAACAAGTGATTCACTCTCCCCACACTTTAGGAACCAATTTGGCCCAATTTCTAATAAAAGCAATTGTCTGTTGGCAGGACTTCATTTCAATATACCTGGGACTTCTCACAGATGTTCAGAGCACCAAACTGGAAAGGGTGAAGCTCACTCCTGCTGATCGCCATCTCCCACCTGAGCAACATAAATACAGCAGGGTAAGAAGCTGTCATTGCTTCTGCACATTGTTTTTGAATAAAGAGATATCATTAGATTTCTAATACCATAAAGCTTACATCATTTAGGAAGGCTAAAACATTTTTTTCTTTTAAAAAAATGCACTTCTATCTAAGCAAAATGGAGCTATTCAAAGACCAGTATAATGTTATATTTTCTCACAATATATTTTCATTCGTTTTGCATACCACATGATATCTTCAAAGTTCTTCATTTCTTTTGAGAACATTTCTTTAGGATAGGTGTATCCTAAAGCATATATGGTCTGTTACCTGATCTGGGTCCTCAAACTAAACATTCTGAAAGAGTATTTCTTCTAAAATAACATACCCTCTTCAGTCACTTTTCCTGCCTAAGTGGTACGATGTCTGGCCTAGCATGACTCATATACACAGGAGAACTCCTAAGTCTGTGCTCTATTATTGCTGCTAAAATAATTGCATAGTTACAGAGCATCTCTCTAGTCTTCACTGAGACTGTGCTATGAACAGGAAAATAAACTTCTATCTAATTTTACACACTAGTAATACAGTTTAGTAATACGGAGTCCTAAATTTTAAGAAAGTGTCTTCCTGTCAAAGAGAGTAGACTAGGAAGGGAAAAGTTCCTGTGTGACCAGCTCAGTATCGCTAGGATGAAGAGATATTGACTGAAATACCCATAACTCCTTCATGCAGATTATTTGAATCTGAGCATTTCTTGCTCCAAATGACAGCTTTTAAGAATGCAAAGCAAATTATTTCCTTCCATCTTCTCTCCAATATCAGAAACTGAATTGACTTGAGAGTTTTAAGCCATTAAACATCCGAATAGAAAGATTCAGGTAATTCAAGTATTGATACAAACAGCATAAATTTACACAGCTTAGGGAAATATTAGGGAAAAGATAGCACCAGTTTGTTAGGATTCATAAACAGAAACGGTCATAAAATCTTTTGGGAACAGCTGTCCTGAGGGAGTGACAGAGTGAGCTGTAGGAAGCTACAGAGAAATGCAGCAAGCGGAAATAAAGGTGAACACCAGTTCAGTTTAGACATTTGTGGCTGATAGGTTTACGCAGCAATCAGCAGTAATGCAGCTGCATTATTGCTGCTACGTGAGTCATCTGGAGAGTTCAAGGCTTCTTTCTGTAAATTTTCAGTAGGTCTACCCAGAAAAAAATTAATTCCACACTGAAGGGCAAACACACTATCAGGTATTTAATTAAAAATCTTCCATTTTCCTCAACCATCAAACTTTAGCTTTAAACATAATAAAAGAGAGGTGAGTGGTTTCTTAATTAGAAGGGAATTTAGGGCACAGCAGACAGCTCTGCAGTTTTGACCTATGTTACCTAAGGATTATAAATTTCCATGCATTTTGTGATACAGAATTTCACAGAAAACATCCAAGCTAAGCTTTACTTTTTACAAGTAAAATTACTATTTCACTATCCATTTACATAAAAATTAAGTAAAAAGGATTATCATCAACACACACAACAGCATACCTTTCCTAATAAGCTTGCCAAGCATGGGAACTCAAAAAATGTGTGTTTTGTCTGATCAACAAGGACATCTGAAAAATACTTAAGAACCAATTTGTAAAGTCATCATATATGAGAAAGATAACATTCTACTTTTATGCCTAATGCCTAAGCTGAGAAGAAAAACTTCATGCTTTAGCATACCTGCAGCCATAGAAAGATAATGCAGCTAGCAAGACACTGAAAAAGATCTAATATCATTTTAACTTTTCCTCCCAAATCCATTACTAAGAGACTTTCTTTCAATGTGATCTGCAGCATCCACAATACCACAAAATGCATCCATAATTTAATTCCTAAAGCTCTTTCATCTAACAGATGACTTCTATAAGACGGATAGGAGTTTGCAGGGCTTTCCTGAGTCTAGAGATCTTTCTAGAGCGAGCAGCCAAGGACACAGAACAGGCAAGCGGAGATGCCAAGGGGACCCTGGGTCAGGTTGACTGATGCAGTATGAGTGATCCCATGGCAACTGGAAAGGAAGCCCGTACCCATCTGCACAAAGGGTTTTGAACCTTTCTAAACCACAGCCTGCCTTAACTCTTTGAGAGTTCATGTCTCCTTTTTAGCTTTTTTCTTCTTTCCTAGTTTCTGAGTGTCCAAGGAAAGAGCTTTGTTCTGCAGAGCACAGGAGCTACAGAGAAAGGAGCAGCTCATGCACATGGGGCCTCCTCACCATCACAGCAGGATAGAAAATCTCGTTTCACTCAGGTCTGCATTTTGCAGCTGCTACACAACAAGCAACAGCTTCTCCACTGGTGACATTTATTAGTGTGCTTAGAACATGTTGGTTAGCTTTGGTCACGTGCTTATAAATTGCCATGATTTTCTTTTCAAAGAAAGCATTGTAATGTTTACCAAGGGCTCAAAAAAACATAACTTCATTTTCAAAGGGAAGTCAACTTCATGGATTCTTTAGCATTTTCCTCACATCACAATAAAACAAACCAGAAAATGGTTTGCGTCTTTAAGCAAACTGCTGCGGGGGAGGAAGGGAAGAGGAAAAGTCATGTAAACACTCTTTAAATGTTAATTCCAGAGTTTAATTGTAGCTCACTGCAAGCCTATTAAACCCTGACTAAGTGCACCTGACAGACTGACAACAGCATAATGCTAATGCATGCCAGGGAGGAGCAGTAATTAGCTTTTTTAAAAAGGGTGAGATTTAGAGGAAACTGTTAACAGAACAAAAGAAAATGGGGAGAGGGAAAAGAAAAAGAATTATAACTTTTTTTCTTTTGTTATACTTTTTTTTTGCATCTTATGTAAATCTCTCTGCAGAACTCAGGAGACTACCAGAACTGTATTATGAAAACTTTGGAAATGGCAAATAAAACAAGGGCCAAGGGGGGAGGAGACAAGGGCTGTTGACTTTCCATTTTCTGTAGGGACCCTGAGCAGAAACTGAGGTAGTGCTGGAACTGATGTTAGGAGTTGAAAATAATGTTCTTGCTAGGCTGATATTTCTGCCAGCTTCACAGAACTGGAAATGTATTCAGTGAATAATATCATGTAATTAAGTCTGTCTTAGTGTGTATGCCAAAGCCCAGAACTCTTCTAAGCAGAAGAGGAAAGCAGAACTGATGCACAGCAAACAACACAGATACCACAGTAGGTTACTTTCTCTCTCCAAACAGTTCCATTGAATCACATTGCATGTGCAAAATAAAAGTGAACATTGTGCCTTACAGTACAACCTGATTTGTTTAGTTTGAAGCAAAGATCCTCCCTCTTGTCTGAGATAACATCACTAAGTTTCTGGTGCTTTAAAATGCTGGAGCACAATGTTTGATATTTGAATTCATACTGAAATACATTTTACTCATACATTCTATTAAGGCCATTTTAATAGTAAAAGCATGGTAAATTGCAACAGGAGTCCATGCTAATCTAATTGGATATAATGGTAAGTTTTACTTCAACTCTTCATCTCTAGATAGACTCTATCTATGCTTCTTGTATTTCTTTGACCATGGTCATTTGCAGCCCAGTCCTTTGGGGGACTCAGACTGTTTAGCAATAATATACTTACAAAATATAAATAATATACCTAACAAATCACAGTTCTACAAAAATCTACAACACTTCAAGATGACCTCTAGAGGTCCCTTCCAACCTTAGGCATTCTGTCATTTCAGATACAATAGGAGCTCTTGGTGCTAAGACTGGTTAAGGCTACAAATTCCTATCTGCAGAAGCATGGAGGTACTCTAACAAGGATCACAAAAGTAAATGAAAAGTAAATCTGGTGCCTTAAACTATGGCAAACTGATGTCAAACTGTAGGAGTATTTCCACGTGTCTGTTGCTTTAAGTGTATGCCAGTAAATTAGATAAATAAGGAATATTTAAAATTAAAGAAATTAGACTTTCTTTTCATAAACCACTTCCATTAAGCTCATTGTTGCATGTATCAAAGCAACCTCTGTCGACTGTGCTGTGTTTCTTCAGGTTAATGGTTTTACAGATGACTCTAGATTCCAGGCCCCTGAGGTTCAGAACTAAAATGATAGCAATTAGCCACCGTTTCTTTGGAAGAGCATTTTGTGCACCTGGCGGGAGACCTGTCTTTTAAATGGCTACCCCAGGAAAGGAGGAAAGTCCAAGAATTAAAGTGCCTTGGTAGTAATAACCGTGCAAGCTGTTCCATTGGCGCAGTCCTCGCTCTTTGTTAGGAACGACCTTGCTAAGGCAGGCAAAGCAGCAACAGGACCAAAAGAATTAAAACAAGAAAGGTAACAGAAGAGAAAGACCTTGTACGAAGAGAGGAAAAGCCATCCTGAAGGTTCACAAAAGGACACGTCTATCTTTGTTCGTTTTCTCATCCCTTGTAGCTATCCAATGTTATTACAGTAGTCTGTACAGAAAAAAATCAGAAAATCAGATTCTTAATTTGTGATCTCCTACCCCAGTCAGCAATACATTGGGAATTTCACTTCTCGTGACATGCACTGCATACTGACCGATACGTTATTTGTGGATCCGGGCATCTCGCACTGGCTGCCAGTAAAGCATGGTCGGTCTAACGAGGAATCTACAGGACTCAGGTTTGCTTCTGTTGGTATAATTTCCTGTAAGACTGATCCTTTTACCGTTGGATCCAGTTTGTGTCTTTAACGACCCACTGGCATTTGGAAGCATTTGTTCACAGCTGCCTCTTCTTCTGAACCTGGATCACTTCCATCATCTTAGATTCCTTGCAGGGGGCTGTGGTAATTTATTTGATCACGCCAGCTTCCTCACTGTGTTACCATGTGTCTGCATTCGAGCAGCCCTTCTGCAGCCCCGTGGCCTCTCTCTCAGCTTTTCCAGCTATCACTCAAGCCATGTGGCAAATTGGCAAGTAGGCAAGGCATGTAGTATTGGGAAAATCTTGCCAGCTGATCTTTGAAGCACCTCACCTTCTTAATAAGGTATCAGCAGCTGCTTTGGGGGGAACAGAAGCACACTAACCAGAATGAGCAGAAAAATGTCACAGAGGGTGGCAAGGCTGCCCATTGCTGATTTTGCTCCCCTCCATAATCTCTCATTATTATTTTAACTCGCGTCTCCAGATACACTTAGCATCCTGTGCCCCATCGAAGAGCCAGCAAGCAGCTTCTGTGTGTCTCAGGTAGAGGGTCTGGGCAGCAGGGGCATCTAACACGTCCCAAAATTATCTTTCCAGTAGATGACACATCACCAGGGCAGACCCACAGCCATTCCTGATGAAAACAAAACTCCTGATTGAGCCAAAAGACATTCCCCTGCCATGTACCGTATTCTCACTCAAGGCACCAGGCTGGGCAATCTCACAATTTCTCCTTTATTTTCCCATGACGGCGAGGATGATAGCTAAGGAAGTCTAACCAAAGTTAGCAGAACCACACAACAGGCTTACAATTCTCCATAGTATGTCTAAGCACAGCATGTTATAGCTCGTTGAGGTTAAAAAACTTACTCATTCTATTTCCAAATTCTGCCATTTCATTCTAAATAATCAGATGTCTAGTTGATTTCTAGCCTTAGTCTTGCAGTAAGATAAATCTATTGCCACGCATCCTTAAATATACTGCATATTTATTCAATTTTTAAACTTTAAATAATGAAGAACAACACTAAAAGATATTAATGAGTAAGTGAAGATTATTATTCAAGAATAAACTTTGATTTCTAAAATGACAAACTGATATCCTCTACAGATCATTGATGAGATGGTATTTGAGAACACTTCCAGGTTGGGGCCAGGGCAAGATGTATACTGGAGCCCTTAATAAACTCTGCTTTTCATTTAATATCTTTAGAATACTTTAGTGCAATTTGAAGACAATACTAAATCAGGAAGAGTTGTGAACATCAGGCAGAAGAGAGAAATACTAGGGAGAGAGCCAGAGACATCAGTGAGCAGAAAATGACAGAATGAGTTTCAAATTATGGGCAAAAACGCACATAAAAACATACAGAAGACAGAATTCAATGTTAGCTAGCAGTAGAAATCTAGAGAATACTACACTAAAAGAGAAGTAGGGGAAATAGATGTTACATCAATAACAAAGGAAAACATAGGCTTAGTGCAGATATAGTCCAAAATCCCAAAAGATGATACATGATGGAGTGCAGAAATGGGAACTGCTTCACCTTGGACAGTCTAATGTGTGATCAGAGGAGAAAGAACGAACTCAGTGATGAATGTGATGGTAGCTGTAAGACTGAAGAACAGTGGGGAATAAATACCAGCAGAACAGATGAGAACATGGAAGAGAACTGATTTGTAAGCGAAATATTATATGATTAAATATTTATTAACCTGGCTAAAATGGGAACAAGAAGGGGAAACATAAGAGCCTGCAAATATCTGAAAAGATGCTCACGATGAAACGAGCAGATCAATTACACGTGCCTGTATCTATAAAATGCTAAAGTCTGAGATTGAATTATAGCACACATTTTAAATACTGAGCCCTAGACTGCTACTCAGGAGGATGGTTAAGTACAACATTGTGAAATGCTCTTGGAAGAAAAACCAACAGGAGACTCAGCACATGCAAACTTTAAAACTAACCTGCAAAAATAATCCACCAACAAGACACCCTACATCAACATAGTTAGCAGAGCTTTGCTATTCTATAGTGAGCTGTAGAGACGACGTTGTGATATGTTACATGTTACAATATGGATAGGATAGGATCTCTTCCCTGCAATACCATCCTCCAGGCTCTCTCCTGCCTCGCTTGCCCGTTAGCTGTTTGACTGAGGCGCTCTCGGGCATCTGCATTGCTTCCAAGTTCCCAAGCTTGACACCACACACACTGCCTGCACTGGAGTATTTCTATGATCCCTTTTCTGCTCAAATTGCATTCTGCTAATATTGCAGAATGAACATTACTATGGCGAGCTTAATCAAGCTCTGGACTTGATGACTTTCTCCCTACCCATGTAGAAACAGGACCTCAGCTTTCCCTCTGTCCCCAAAAGGCAGCACACCCTGTGCTGCTGGTTTAGCCACTTGTGAATGAGACACGTCCAGGCAGCCAACAGACATGCAGTCCACACAGCTACTAAGGCCACCAGTGTAAATATAGTGAAACAAACCAAAACAAATAAAAAACCTCACATGTTTGTAACCCCTCTCTTAAATTGCCAATCAGCTGCAAGCCAATTTAGGAAAATATGTATTCCATGAAATCTTCATCGGACATACAGTTAAATGTACTAACGCTGCTCAACTTTCATGCTTGCTTTTTGCATGCTGTTTTCTGTAACAATCACAGGTGCATTTTCCAAGTATAAAATTTATAATGCCAACTTACTAGGCTTTAGAAGAGAATCCCCTGTATTTACTTATATATCTTGGAGAGAATATTCTAAAAGAAATTGCTGTATTGAAAAAACCATCCAGGGCTGATAATATTTACCCAGGATTTGCAGAATCTCCTGGGAGGTATATAAGTAATTTCTGAGAAAAAACAATGATTGCTGATGTTATCTTCTGAAAGAGGAGAGATTCTTATTTCTTATAAAATATATTAAAAACCTTGCACCATGCCAGGAAGTCTCATAACATTAGTATTTGCAAGTAACAAGTCCTCTTAATGAGGTGTATAAGTACTTCTGATTATCTTTCACACAGTGTATGGAACAAATAATATCCCAGGTTGTAATTTCCATTTCTTAAAGGCTTCCCACAGACATATCCCTCAACCATCTGTTCTCTGGACCCAAGGTAAATGGATGTGCGCACCATGCCCTGCGTGCTGGGGAGAAATGGGCAGCTACCCCTGGCCACACGGCATTGTGCTTGCCCCCAAGAGAGGTGTTTTTTTCAAGGAATTAATGACTGAAAAGAGCCGTCATGCAAAGCTGTAAGATTATCACTTATATGAAGAAAGTGAACAGGAAATGAATATTTACACCTTGAAAGCATCTACTTTGCAAGCCTGGTGATCTTGTCTTTTTAGCTTTTAGCTTAATACCTCTCTGCTTTGAGTGAACTTGGTCACTGCTGCAGTCTGCTTGCAATAAGGAAGACTGCAAAGAATATTAATTTAGCAGAAAATATCACTATATAGTCATAATATCATTACATTATTGTTACTATAATATCACTAGCTGGATGCAGTTCACCACTTAATAAAGAGTAAATTCTGTTAAACCTTGTACTGTTTTTAAAAACAGAGGCCCAACTTAACTTCTGGACTACCACTAAAAGTGTATTTCATTTCATTGTATGGAGCCCAAAGAGAGAACTCCAAAGTCCGACTCCCACTCGCTGCAGAGGCTGCTAGGTTAGCATCGGCAGAACAAGAAATAAGGATGTTGGTGTTGCTAGACAACCGCTTCTCTCTCCACCCCTACTCATGACTGTAACAGAAAAGAGGAAAACATACTGCCATTTTTAGGAACCTCTTTGAATATATTTATTGCAAAAAATATTTACCTTAAAAATATATTTTACATCTACCTATACTTCTGAGACACTAAGCAGTTGATAATGAACTACTGCCCTTTTCCTAGCAGTTTCTGTTAGTAGATACAGAAGCATGATAAATTTACAGGCAGCCAGAAATCTTGATGCTCTTTTAAGTCACTCTGCTTATTTTCCAGCTTCCTTAAATAAGACCTAATTGAGAAATTCAGCAATCAAGAGCCAAAAAATCTGAAAACTCTGTTATAATAAAAATCTTAGCTCATCCCCTCTTGACCCAAATTGCCATTAGTACTACACAGTATGCAGTATAACAAATCATTTAAAGAGTGGTAAATAGAGCAGTATAAAAATGGAAAAATAGTAGAGAAAAAAAGGTGGAAAAGGCCTGAGCTACCTCCCTATGCCAACAGTTTCTGGCGCACTTCCCAGAGTAAAGCCCAAGAGATAAAACAAAAGTGGAGGTGCATTTGCAGGGGGCTTATAAAAATCAGCTTTGTCCTTGCACCTTGCCTGTTTTGTACATTTTTTCCCTATATGCCTTTGCATACTGAGAGGAAACACACTGTATTGAGATTGGACTTGTTTTCCTTGGGCCAACTCATTTTTTAAAAAAATATCACCCTGCCTCTCACCTCTGCTGTGGAAAATGCCACGTGTTCACCTCCTCCACTGCATTGTGTGAAGAGATCTCAACAAAAACAGGTAGAAACACAGTTGTGTTTTGAAACAGGCCAAGAAAAATCACCTCTGCATAGAACCAGCTCTGTTAGACACAGGAACACTGAAAGCCTGTGGGTTCAGTCTGCAAAATTATACATGCTCAAACTTGCATCTTGCATAGAAAAGCTGCAGCTTACAACAACTGCTGTTGGGTGAACTTTGGACTTGAGCAGTCCTCTTTTTTCAGAGGACTGGTAAAAATTGATTTTAACTTAGAATCCACAATTCTAATAACTGACTGTAGTTTCCAGCCTCTGTAACAGGGCACTAGAAGTTTCTTCAGTGGACCAGCGAGCTGGATGCCATATTTTGTTTTGTGAAGACCGACCTGCTCAGGACTAAGACTCCAAGGGAGGATTGAGAAATTTTACCCAGAGGAGATATGCATGGGGGAGGGTGGGAAGAGATGAGCAGAAACTTATGGTAAAATTATCTGTCTCCTGAGTTTCAAGTTTCTCTTTTTATCTTGTGGAAATAGCAGAGTTTTTCTTTCTGCAGATCAGAACATAATCCTGAGGAGCCCTTTCTACGTGTAAATCCTGCTTCTGCTGAGGTCACCAGGAGCTTCGCCAACAACTTTTATTAAGCAGATTTTCACCCTTCCTGCTTAAATTGATCTAATAGTGACAGCTAATAAAGGTGAGTTATTTCATTGTGTCACTGGGAAGATTAATATTCTAAGTCTGTTGAAGGCTTAATCTCCAAAACACCAAATACAATTTTTTTTAAATACAAATTGTCCTTTCAATTTAAAGAAAGGATTTAAATGTTAATTACAAGCCTGAATGTTTTTCATAATTCTCAAAGTGGCTGCAGCTGCAGCAAAACTTTAGGAAAACAAATACCCAAATAAAGAGATGAATTACAGCAGTCACTGTAGATGCATGCTACATCTGGGAAACCCTTTCAGGTAAAAATCTATACATGGTTGGAAATTTGCAACAAAAGCAGTAGCAGCAACATTTACTGCAAATAGCAATCCTTAGCACATAGAAAAGAGAGCAAAAATCTTCATGAAAACCAAGTAAGGAATTTTTAAATTTACATTTAAAAGATAAATACTTGCCAAGCACGTTCAGAAACTTTGTTTCATTGATCAAATTGGCAGATCCTCAAGGCTCTTTCATATGTAAGGCAGACATTGAAACAGAATTAAATTGATAAACCAGCAAACCAAAACCATCTTTGTTTGCTGACATCATTAAAAATGAACAAAGAAGTAAATAAGTTAAAATTGACAAAAAGCAAACAACGAGAGGGAGAATCCTGAAACCTTCACATAAATGTCAGCAAAAATACAGAAGCAGAATGAAGACCAAAACTGCTACTCAGTTAACTGTGAAATCCCTCACATAGGAAACAAATGCCTCCCCCTAAACAAATATAAGAAAGAAGAAATCAAATCATGGTCAGATGAGAAGTACCACTGAACCAGGTGAATAGCAAGAAGATAAATTCTAGATAATCACAAACGTGATTACTGAATGCCAGGAAACAGAACATGGGAAGACTTGAGGATGTTTTGAAACGTGGGAAAGCATTGGCTCAACCAGCTGGTATAGCATAATAGAGCAAAATGAAGACCAAGATTGTTAAGTTGCATGTGAATGATTTTAAAATTTTAGTTGTGTATTTCAAATATATAGAAGTCTTATTAAAAAAAAAAAGGCGATATTTAGAATATTGCAAAACATACATTTTTTCCTGTTTTTCTTTAGAAAGACCATCTATTCAAAGTTTTGAAATATTGAGATTGTAACATGGAAACCAAGCTTCATTTACAAAAAAAAATTTATTTACCCGAACAAAAGAAAACTTACCTTGTAATCTAGAGACATATCAACTTGTGGAGATTTTTTTTTTTTGAAAAAAAGTAGCCAAAGTAACAGAGCATTAATTGCTGACAAACATTAGAATGTTTCTTAGCAATAGAAAATAATTTTTAATGCAGGTGGACTGAGCCTTGAATTCACTGAAACAAAAGCATCAGCTAAAGAAAACCAATGAAAAGGAGAAGCAGTAAATTCTCTAAACCCTAAATTGAAAGGGATGCTTAATTAGGTTATTTTATTTAATAAGCTGACTTTATTAAGTAAACTGGTCACAGCCACTGTTCCCTGGGGGCCCGGGGCTCGCGGCAGCAGAGCAGCAGGTCGCAGGGCTTGCTGCTGCAGCAGCCTCTCCGCGTCCCGGGGGAGCCCGTGTCCCTAGGGCTGCTCCACGGCGCTCTTCCAAACAGGAATAGCTGCTCCAGTTCTACTAATAGAAACCTGTGCTAGCAATGGTAACGGGAACGCCGGCAGTGGCTTGTGAGCAGCCAGGCATTTTTGCGAGTCCAGTAACGGTTGGTTTTGTTCAGTCACTCTCCTGGGGAAGCTCTACGTGTGAATTCGCGTGAGCATCTGCCCAGCACTCCCTGCAGCTAGAGGACCTGCGGGAAACTGTTCTCAACCCACTGAAAAGCAATGTATTTTCTGCTGTATATCATTCAAATTAGTAGCTATTATTTCTGAACAATATATAGAATTAAAACTGATTAAAAAAAGACATTAATTGGGAGCATTAAGAACCAACTCTCCGCATTCAAGCCCCTGGTTGGTTGGAGACAGCCGCAGCTGAGGGACACGCTCAGGCACTGGGACACATGTGAGGAGCAGGTAGCAGATTCTGCAAAAGGCAACAAGTGAGTCCAGTCCCGAGTCAGGTCAGGATGCTGGAGACAGCGCCGGACCGACCAGCCAGGACTCCTAAAGTGGTCAGAAGGACCAGAGACCCTTGGTTTGAGGAATTGTTTCCTCCTGACCAGAACAGTCAGAGCAAATTAGTTAATTCTTTTTGTTCTATATGTTTTAAATCAAAAAGTATTATGTTTTAAATCAAAACATCACATTTATAACACCGTGACAAGAACACCCTACCGAATTACCTACTTCTCAGATTTCAAGTTGTGCTGATATCATAGTTAACATGACTGGGGAAAACTCTCCAAGGGTTCCCCTTTTAGAGGAACTACACAAGATATTTCTTTTTAATTAATCTTTAAAATCCTATAATATTTATTAAAATACAGACTGCAACTTTTGCAGTGGAAAACAAGACAGCAGAGGCATGCTGAGGAGGAAGCTGGCACAGAACATGCATGACAGGAATCCAGTTAAATCTCAACCCCAATTGCAGCAGAAGGGTAACAGAAAGCAGCAGCCACAGGCTACCTCGCAGATGGAGAGGTGCAGCCCTGGTCAGTCCAGAGCGGCTGACACTCCTGCTTCTACCCGCTCACATTTGTGAAAATTAAAACTGGCATCTAAACGTCCTCATAGGGAAAGGATGAGAAATAGCACACTCAAAATTGTCATTATTAATCAAATTGCCACTCTCTTTACACCTCTCTCCATTTCTGTCATTATAGATGATTATATTCTTGATACTACAAACTGTATTACAGCTGCTGACTGGTCTGTCCAACAGTCTAACACGAAACCTTCCAAAAGATACTGAATGACAGTAAAAATAGCTGCACTGCATTTGGTTTAGACAATCATCTGCAAAATGTATTGTTCATTTTGGCTGCTGTTCATGTTTATAATTGATTGATACATCGTATTCCAGAGCAAAACCAATAGAAAGATAGAAAAGAAAAATCTTTAAAAATTTCCGTTACAACTGTTCCCATTTTGCCAGATTCTAACCAGATCAGCTGTCATTTTCCATGTGTGAGTACTGTCTGATACAGAACTGGATTTGTGTTTGCATATATGTGCACATTTGCACATGTGAAAACAGAGGAAAATATATTTTTTCTTATTTAAAAGGTAATATTGTAATTCTTAAACCTATTCTACTATATCCACAGTTTACATCAGAAGCATTTTTTCCTGTTTGGCCATTTTTTCTGTTTCTATTGCAGAAATACTTCCACAGTTAGCATGCCCATAAAAATTCACCCTCTATAAATTTACCAATTTTTCAGTTACTGCAGCTCAGTTCAATTTTGCAAGTGAAATTCCCCAAGGATGTCAGTTAATAAGCAGAGAAGTGAAAGGAAATCCAATGACATCTTTGACAGTCACAACTGCATAGTAAGTTGTTACCTGGCACTGAATGCTGTGAACCCTTGGGGATATTTATGAGAATACAATGCCCACTGCAAAACCCCGACTTCATTAGGAGTTGGTCAGTAAAAGCATTTAATCAGACACCACTAATTTCAAAACTTCCACTTACATAAAACTGAAGCCTGTAAATCACCACTGAATTACATGCTTATACATGGCAGCAAGATCTCACCACTGTTGAAACACGTGGCATATGGTTAATATGCGACCTCAGGCTTTTTAGGTGCCCTGAAACTTATGCCTAGCTAGGTTAGCCCTGTATGAGAGGAACATACCCCTTACACGTTCTGGACTTCTACACGTGGGCCATTTCATACTAGCCAGCTTTCTGAACAGAATGGGTTAAGACATAGGGCTCATTCCTCTAGTGATTGGGACCACAATTAGAAAAAGGAGAATAATGAAATGACTTGCAGAGGTTGGTTACTCTGAGCACTGCTGAAGATGTTCAGTGATGTTCCTCCTGCTTTTGAGAAACATTACAATTATGCTCAGTACAGAACCAGAATTACAGGAATATGCATATCATTTCTTTAAAATAAGGGAGAAGTCAACCCAGTCATTTGTAGGTTGCATGTTATTTTTTTCCTGTCTTTCCCTAATGAAAAATGCTTTTCATTTTGTGCAGTTAGCTGTTGTTTCTCACCAGTGTCCTGTCAAACAGCTGCAAGAAACAAAGCATTTTTAATAAAACTCCTGTATTTCTTCCTGTGATTTTTCTGAAAATCATAGAAATCATATGCTAGAGATGGCTATAATAATGAATATTATACTAAATTGATTCACTCAAACTGTAAAAGCTATTATTTCAAATATTAGTGGGGAAGACCCTGCCTATGGTATCTTTCATCTTTTCTCTTTTTCTCTTTCTTTCTTTCACTTACTTTTAGTTCTCCCCTTTCCAAATTCTGTTTTGTTGCCTTGCTGGATGATACTGAATACCTCTGGGGCTTGATTCTAAAGCAAAGCAAGCCAGTCACGTATAAACCCAAAGATAAGACTCCAGGAATGGTCTGTTGTTTTCATAAGGATCATCTGAAAATGAAACTTCCTCAGATCCTGAGAAGTAGCCTTAAGAGACCCATACTTAGTCAGCATCCAGGCAGTCTGTATTAGGAGACTTGTAGGGAGCAAATTAAAAGGATTTCACTGGTTTCATCCTTCACCACCTCTTCTCAATCATTCCTTGTTTTCTGCTGTTGAGAGGGGAAGCTGAAAAGGCAGCGTTGGGCCTGGCCATACGACTTTATATAATCTCACAAAGCAGTGTTTCACACACAACCTGGTGGGACCTTGCCCTTGGGGATTTTCCTCAACATAGCCCAGGTGCCAGCTAATCTCACTCCACTATAAGGCAGGCAAGGACATAAATACTTCAAAAATAGAAGATAGACTACAAAAGGAAGAAAAAAAAAAAGAGGGCTTGATGTAAAAAGTTTAAAAATAGACTATTTGTTAAGAATCCAAGGAACGGCCTCATATTCCTTACTTACATCACTTGTGATGAAATTCCACGTGGAATTTTTTATTTCCTATCTGTGCAGATCGACTGCTATTTACATCTACTAAAACACTTCACTAGAATGAGGTGCAAAGCGGCAAAAGAAGAGGAAAGATTAACTTTTGAAGGAAAGGTATGTAGTTACCCAAGGCGTGCTGCATGCAAGAAAAGATGAAATGAGCATAACAGGTCTGTTCATTAAGAGAGAGGTAATATATGTGCTGGCAAAATTAAAACAGAGTCAATTTATGTAACATTCTTTTAGGGAAGAATTATAAAGAGGTTCTTCTGGAGGAAAATTGAGATAATATTACAAATCTCCCAAATTAAATATAAACACACAGAAATCTTTGTATTGTTACTAGAGAGACAAAAAGAACTTGGATGTGTGTCATTCTGGAAGGCGAATTTTCCAGGTAGAAAAGCAAGCAGTTAATAGTGATATTCCAGATATTTCTCAAGGTTGCCACCAACAAACTTCTTTGCTTCTGCTAGCCTGGCTTTGGTATATAGTTAGACTGGATGGAAAAATGAATTACAGAAAATATTCTGAAGTGAAACATGAGAAAATTCATTCAGCAAGCAGGAAGAAAAGTACACTTTGGATGTCAGAAAAAGTATGGAAGAATAAGACTTATTTAAAGAACTGCTGTAATAAAGATAACAGTTACAAATGAAGCTAGTTAAAATTTGAAAATGATATTAGACAAAATAGCAATGGAAGGTGACCAGGAAAAACTAAATAAACCTTTGCCTTTTTTTTCCACAAAGGACTGATGAAGCAGATGTGGAAACATCCACATTGATTTAGAAGCAGAACTCAGAAAAAAGAAGCATGAGAAGAAATGGGGACTGAGTAATTTCCAATCCAGATTATGAAAAAACTATTATATGATACTATAAATCAATTACCTGGACCATTGCAAAGTAATTTAATAATACCTTCCCCTAAAAAAAAAAAGAAAAAAACTTCATCCTTCTTTTAGCTTTGTGGCTTTAGAAAATCAATTCAGTACAGTGGAAAAAGGCAATATCTTCAATTTTGACCTTAATAAATGCATGAAACTAATCCTATGATATACTATACACTAAGGAGATCCTTCTCCCAGTCCTATGCTTCCTGTTCAAAATCAGCAGATATTAACCAGATAAAAATATACTCACTTGACATTGCATTTTAACTGTTCTAACCAGACTGACCATAAAACATGATGTCCTGGTGCCTGGGTTAATCTCTCGCTGCCTTCCCTAAAGGACTGGGTATGCAACAGAAAGGGAATGGATAGATGAGGAAGCTGAGTGGAAGTTCCCTTAGATTTTAAAAACAGGTCACAGACAATCAGACTCCTTCTCTGCCCTTAAATAGGGAAGGCTTACGCAGAAATAACAGTAGCTCTAAAGCACTCCTGGTCTGAAAAAAAAATAGAATCCCTCCTTCTACTAGTTGTCCTATTTCTGGATTTATTTTTTATTTGAAACAAACCTAATTGTCCTTTATTACCATGACCTCCAACATGAGACTGCAGTCAAAGCGGGCATCCCTGCGTGGTTACTCTGAGCTCTCCACAAGTCTTATGCAATTAAAAGCATCAATACTGGCACACATTAATGACAAAAGTTAATGCAAGGGCTAATTGAGACCGTCTCCCTCACAGGCCATTTCACAACGTTAATAACACAGAAAACGGCCATTAATATGTAATTAAATTTCCGGGATGCACAGGCTATCAAAACCAGGTAGCTGGAACCTTTTTTCACACTTTTTAACCTCCCGGCGCCCAAAATAGCTACTGTGCCCAGCACGACTCTGACACTGCTTTCCCCTACAAGAGAGACCTGGCGGGGTACCAAGTACCAATTCTGCCAGCAACCAAAGCCAGCTCAGCGGAGCAAGTGCATTTTCTAAGCTTTACCCCATTGGGGAGAAAAGCAAATGACAGATAATCATTAACCTTTTTCTGACGTGCAGGTATGCAAATATATTGCTAACTGCAGATACCAATTCCTTGCTCACAACAGGAATTTCAAGGCTCTGAACAACTCATTCTAGAATACGACAATGTTCCTCTTACTGACTGGTTTCGTTAAGAAGCCAAAAAAACTACAATTTTAATTGCTTCTTAACCTTTGCTCACACTGCATTGATTGAAAAGGTTTCAAAAAAAAAAAAAAAATATCTGTTGCTCTCTGGGGTTGAAAAACGCACTTCCACAACATTGTAGGGAGAGTGCTAGGGTTTAACAGAAAAATCTTTGTGCCTAGAATCTTGCCAGTGCTACATCAACAAGGAGAAACTTGAACTATCCCACTAACTTGAACTATCCCAAATTTCTGAAACATTGAGCACTACCCAGCTACTACTACAGTTAGCTGAGTGCTACATTTAGCTAGGGTGAGCGCACAAGCCATGATGCAGCTCTAACACTAAGTAAAGAGCAGATAATCACTCGTGCCAGCCCTTAATAATAATAAAGCTGAAACGAGCTATTGAGGAAAGGCATCCAACCCCCATAAATATCCCTCACTCAACTATCGGTTCCCTTGACAGCCACAAACTTCTCCTCCCAAACCGTGGCCCACATTGCCAAGCACTTCCAGGTCCCACTGCTGTTTGCAAATTGTAATCAATATGCAAATGACAAAGTATTTTATATAAAACATCTCACTGACATGAACAAAACTTGGCAGTAATGGGCACATCGGAAGGCAGTACAACTTTTGTACCTTCACAGCATGCTCTCTCTAAGAGATAGTCATTCTGCAAATGTTAATTAAGCCTCAAAAATTTTACTGCACTGGGACACTGCTCCATTCTTGGATGTTTCATATCAATCGCCTGATCATCTATGTTAATGCTTCTTTTTTTCCCCATTGACAAATCCTGTAAGTTTTAGTCTCGCATTGCCACACTATTTTCTATTTTTTAAGTCATATTTTAAGGGTATAAAAAGTATTCAAAAACTCCAAATATTTTCAATGGACATGATTAAAAAAAAGTAATACTACATTGGGCCTGCTGTTTTCAGTCTGTATATGTGCAATCACTTCTCAAATATTCTAATAATCATTAGGGTGTCATCTGGGCAAAACAGAAGGAACACATTTACTTCATTAAAACAAAAGTACCATGGTCCTCTGAAATAGCGTGTCACCTTAAAGACAGAGGCAATCTTAATAGCTGTAGGAGCCACCCAAGGACATCTGCTTGCTCAGTCATGTCCTGGCCTCTCAAAAGGAAGATTATTGTCCTCAACCACAGTAGTAAAGATTTCTAAAATTTGTTTTCAAGGTCTTAGCATTCAAGTGAAATCATGCAGTGTTTCTCATGTATCCGGGCTATTACTTTGGAAACCTGAGATGGGAAATCATCTCCTTCCAGCACAGGTATTCACTGACATAGCCCTATAGAACACTTGAATATTCTGCAATAACCTACTACTGCTACCATCCATATTTTCTACAGTATTGTCAAGGGAAAATATAGTCAGAAGCGTTTTCAGATATGGGTTGTAAAATCCCTGATCTCCATAGAGACTTAGATTCTCAAACTCACTGGCTGCTGTGAGGCCTGCACAGCTAGGTGCAGGACTCTTCGAGACAGGCCAGTTATTTATATGAATAAAGAATGACAGTCTCTCTGTAGGTGTAAATCATGGCCAGATCATTTTAATTTCATAGGTTAGGACTGTGGAGAACAGCAAAAAAAAAAAAAAAAAAAAAAAAAAAAAAAAAAAAAAAGGTCTCTTTAGAAATATCTGCTAAAATAAGGATATAAATAAATCTGTATTTGAATGAAAATGCACATAAGCAGAATTTCCCAATTTCAGATTGGAAAATAAGAAATCTTCCTCACTTCTTGCTGGGGCCAGATTTGGTCTATTCTTCTTTAACCTGTCACATTGAGTTCAAATTCAAGTAGCAGAATGGAAGTCACAAGGAACTAGTACAGTACCTGTTGTGGGATTTAAAAGACAGAGAATTAGAGCAAAAGATTTTAAGTGAGCCCTTCCTACTTTCAAAATATTTTTCATGTTCATTTTTATATAAATGTCTTGATAAAACACAAATTGACAAGATAGTGACATTTCTATCAATGTGAAAGTTAGAATGAATGTACTACAGAATAATGTACTAAGTCTACGATTCTCTGGACAAGCATGAATCCCAATTACAGTCTCTTTAATTACACTAAAAGAAGACAACAATTGATTATTTCCCACCTGCTTCATTTCTTCTCTGTTAGTAAACATCTACAAACTGCCCACTTCTGACGACACAAGGATCAGTCCTGTGGGCAAAACCATGTATGTATGTGACATTTTTCTTTCAGTTAATACTGACAACATTAACAGATGAGTTCAATTAACTAGTTAGCTTAGTTAAGTCCACATGGACCCCTCTGCCACCTTGCTTCGGTTGGTTGTCAACACGCCGGCCTGCCAGCGTACCAGACCGCGTCCAGCCTGGGGGCCATGCGTGAAACCCCTGCTTCAGCCACTGCTCTCTGTCACCGCATGGTCTCCAGCAAACACGGTTAATAATTTTGTATCAACAGCTGCCACTGAGACTTGTGCCCACCCCACCTCTCACCACCAAGCACTTCCAAGAGTGCAGCATCGCCATGGACAAGCTCCAGTAGCATATAGAGCCTCTGAAGGCCATTCCTCATTACAGCAGATTTCCTCCACAATGGAAAGTCTTTCTCCTCTCTTCCCCCACCACAACCATTTTCTCCATTCAGGTTGTTACACAGATAATTTGAATCCATGTACAATCCTGGAGAAATTGTGCATAGAAATCCTATGCACAATTAATGCTCCCTCACAGTGCACTTCTCCATGGCCATCACCCAAGGGAGCAAAGCCCCCTTCCTCCTAATGAACGTATGCCCACAGGGAGTTCAGATTAAACACTTTTGTAGATGGTTTTCATGCTGTTCACTCACAGACTGAAGGAAAAAGCTCCTCACATATCACAGCAGCCCATGGCTCACAAGTATGTGATGTTCATGAGAACATGCAAAGTTGGCTGTGGAAATCAAAGTTAAAACAAAGGTTGCTGGAGTGGTTCAGATCAGAAAGGAAAGAGTGTATGATTTCTGCCTGCAATAAGGCTAAGGAAACATTTCATAAGCTTTTAAACGAGGGCTGCTCTTCTGCTTCAGTATGAATTAACAGGGTTGGTAAATCCCTAGTCCTTTCAGTAAACTTGAAATCATATATGTATATATATAAAATTAAAACAACGTTTAAAAATATATTACATTCTCACAGTGCCACCCCTAACCAATTATGGAGCAGAAGAAAATTTCATTTGGTTCTCTGTAAGGGAGAAACAGACCCCCAGGTGTTTGGACACCTAGTAGGTACAACCATTTATATTAGATGTGAAAAATAACATTACTATACATTCAAGTTCTAATCAAGAACACATCCATGGTTTAGTTCTTCCACGTTTAAGCTGTTGTTCCAGATTTCTTGTCCTATTTTTCTCTGGGACTTGAAATAAGTGCCAATTAATCAGCATTAAGACCATCTACTCACATTCACACTGCAGAAATACAAAATATGAAACAACACCCTTTTTCAGAAGCAGGTGAATTTGAGAAGTGTTCAGAGCATCTAAACCTAGCTTGACACAACCGTAGCAATATTAAAAAAAAAAATCCACTGAAAATGTTTTAATAAAGTCTCCATGAGCCCACCAAAGCTTTTGCCCTTTGAGAGAGGATAAGAACTAGGAGCAAGTAGTGGGAACCATGACATTTACTCCTCTGTCCCCTGACAGAATATTTTCAGTCATCACCAACTCCTATGAAGCCATCCTGCTCTCCCAGCTACGAGGAATAAACCCAGACCAGGGATGCACTAGTGTGTGGCTGCAGGCACGCTCATGCGTGCGAACCATGTTCAACAACAAGGTTGAACTATTCTTTGGAGACCTGGAGCGATCAGCAGGGTTTCCCTGGAGCAAGTCCTGCCAGTTAGGGCCATGCCACCCATTCCAGCAGCTTGTTTTCCCCCTGTGAGTTATGCCTGGCCCCCAGGAAGGGCCTTGTCTCTGGCATCAAATCCTGACACACAGGGATGGCCCCGATCAGCAGACTGTCCAGGGACAATCCCAAGGGGCTGAGAAGCGATCCCAGCTGGGCCTTCTGCTGTGGGTAACCGGGAAATGGTGCCATCCCCAGCAGCGCTGTCTATGGTTCCATGTTTCTCAGCATCCTTTTTCTATCTTTTCCTCAGGTGCCAGAACTGCTGCACAGCCCTGGGCTTCCCCCTCTCAGAAAACAGACTAGAATAAACTGCCCAAGGGACCCAAGCGCTGCCTCACACAGCCACAAGGCAGACGAGACCTCCCGTACCCAACACATCCTGCGCGCAGCATCTACGCCAGCCTCCCAAACCGAGGGGCAGCAGCGCCGAGACGCCAAGCAGCGACCCAGGCCATGGGCTGAGGAGGAGGCATCTCCACAAGCAGAGGGTGCCCCTCATCCCGAGGAGTAACTTGGAGCGGCGCGGGCGAGCGGGTGGCGCGCGGGGAGCGCGCAGCCACATGGTACGTTCCTGCGGCTGCGGCGCGGGCACGGCGCGCTCGGCGGGCTGCCGCGCTCCCCCGCAGCCGCCGGCGCGATGGGACACGCGTGTTCCCCCGCCAGCCTGCAGCTGTCACACAGCGGAGGCAGCCCGCAGCCCGAGCAGGGAGTGAGCCCACTCTGCCGTTTAGGATGACTCACTGGAAGCTGGCATTGATTTCTCTTTTTCTGGCAGTGGACGGAGAACAACCAAAAAGCGACACTGGACTAGACCAAGGTAAGGCATTTACGAGTCTTTTGATGCTCAGTTAGCGCGTTGCTCTGAGGGTGCCACGCTGCCTACGGGAGCTGCTGGTGACTTCCAGCGAGTGCTTTAGCAGCGGGTGGTACATGCAGCAGGGTGTCCCCTGCCGTTAACCCCGTGCGTGCCACCGCACCGTGCCCGGGCACACTCAAGGGAGAGCACGGAGATGGTTTTTCCTGCCCCTGACGCAACTTTTGCAGCAGCAGCACCTGCTCCTGTTGGAACGAGCGGCTTCACGATGTTCCTAACACCCCCCTCCCGCCGGGCGTGCTGCTGGGGTGTGCGCGGGGACGCGGCCGGAGCAGCGGCTCCCCGCAGGCTCGTGCCCAGGGCAGGTGTCCCGTCCCTTCAGCGAGTTCCACAGTGCCCAGACCCACGCGGGCACCGCTGCGGGCTGGACCGGCTCCCGTTCGCCCGGACAGCGCGGGAGCGAGCAACGCTGCGCAGCCCGCTGCCTCCCTCGCGGCCCCGGCCAAGGCAAGCAGCAACAGCCCCGTGTCGCGGGAGGCTTCCCGCAAGGACAGCACTCACCTCCGGCACTGCCCTTTCCAGGAAAGGGAGAAAATTCTTCTCTGCCTCATTCTGAAATCTTGGCAAATTCTCCTCCTTCCATTTTCTGCAGAGGTTTGGGATTGCCAGCAGAGTTATTGAGGCAGGTTTCTGCTGGGGCTGTGTGATAGTTTTTATTTATTTTAATGGAAAGATTCCACCTAACATCTACAGCTTCATCTCAGTCAAGCTGATGCTCTTTAATAACGGGCTTACTTCACAAGCAGTACCATTAAGTTAAGGCAGCATCACGCTTTTCTGTTCCTCTGAACAGCAAACCAGGCTGGCTGGTGCCACACTGCAGCAGCTCCCAGTTTTACCTTTGGATCTTTATTTGGTCCACTGTAATCAAGATATTTGTTTTGGATTATCTCTTCTCGGTACTGTGGAAAGACCTGAAGTTGTGACTGGATTTACCTATGCTTCTTAGACATTATATGGTATTTTCCTGCAACATCTTATACACAGTATTTGTTTGGACCATGTGTATACTGGCAATAATAAGCTTATTTAAGGAGATGAGTTTTAAATGATGTATTAAAATTTGCCTTTGAAATCCACCAAGAACTGCCCTGACATTACTATTACAAAAAGGTAGCTCTATTTTAAGAGGATGGGAGGTTCCACATTGATCACATCTGCAATGACAACAAAATGGGTATCAGCATTAGCACTAATATTCACCCAGAGCCACAGCCTGTTGACCCAGCATGCTCATTTGTGCTTAAGTGCATTTTGCACTTATGTTTCTCACTAGCAGAAAGAAGTAGTGACAGACCCTCCCCCTAGTTACTGCTTCTCCCTGCAATCTTTTGCATAGGTTTAGGCAAAACAGATTCTTATTTCAGAGAACTTCAAGTGCTTTGGTACGGATGCTCAGGAAGGGGCAGAAGAAATGTTTGATGTACTAGCATGGATTCTACTTGGTTTTCTATCCGAATGTGGTATATTTTTCCAGTTTGTAAAACTGGAAAGCATTTACTGTTGTTATGTTTTAAGATTATTTCTTATCCTTTGGAGACTTAGTTGATACATTTTTGGATTTACTTATTTTATTATTCCTTAGATTTTGATTTTATACCTGACTGTTAAGGGTATCAGATTATTTTGAGGGAAAATAATTCCACAGTACAGTTTAGATAACCCACTTGCTAATATTCATGCTATTTAGTTTTATATCAGTAGCTCTTTATGCATGTAAGCTCCTATTCACTTGCTACTGTAGCACATATAATAGTCTCAGTCTGAACAGCTATTTTTGACCCTGTCTGGACAATGTCTAGAATACGAAATTACCCTATTCACAGGTTAGGTGTTTTTGTTTTGTTTTGCCCTCTGGAGAGATCAGTTTATTATCCATTTTCATCACCATGGCTCCTTTTAGGAGGAATCTTAGTCTTATTTAAATGCAGACAATTCACTGTGATAACACTTTTTTTGTAACTTGGCAACAAGAGAAAAAAAAGGCAAGTTACATCCATCACACATGCAAACCTTGTATTGTGCTGCCCCCATACTCAGCAAATTAAACCCTTATGATAAATGACATGCTAGACTTATGGACCAGTCAGTTTAATATCATTAGCTAGGCTCGCTGGTTGTCCTAATTACAAAAGTCAAAGACTGCAGGAAGCAGCTGCAGAGTCAGCACATGTGCAAGGAGCAGTCCGTAAAGCAGCAACACATGTTTTTCTTTGAGACTCTTTTGCTGCAACACACAGTACTAAGGAAAAGCATGACATTTAATACTAATGTTGGGAAAATGGTCTGGCTGCAGTGCAGGTGTTAAGAATTGCATGGTCATGTGTGGATATCACTTGCCTTCCTGCAAAGCTTAATTTCTGGTGTTATTATTTTTACTAGAATAAACAAACACTTCCAATGACATTTAGCTATGAACAGGCTCTTGGTTCATTTACTTACTGATGAGCTTGGAAGACAGCAAGACCCAGTGAATTTAGCTGCAGTGCTGTGGGGAGAGGTAAGCACAGCCCTGTCTGTTGTCCCACCACTAACATGAATCCTAGCAGGGGACTGCCCATCACACAAACATGCCACCGCAGCTCTAGAGCTGATCCAGCCTAGAAAGATAAACCGGTCACAAACTTTGCTCCTAAATCTCAGCTGCTGCTGCTTTGATGGGTGTATGTGGATCCCATCGGCTTCGCGTCACACATCCCTCCTGGCAGTTCACTGCCACAAACTGAAATCAGGGGAGGCACAAGTCCGTCCCAGCTTAGTTAAGTGAACCTAGTTTTAGAACTCATTTCTTTTATAGAGAAGATAAGGATTAAGGTAAGTTTGTCAGCTCAAAAAAATCATCTTAAATAGAAGCAGATTCACTTCAGTTCTCATGTACTTCTGTACATTTCATCTGAAAATACCTCCCCCCCTTCAAAGGAGCTCTAAATAATTCAGCAAGGTTCTACATATCAAGAACACACAAGCTTTGCTAACAGGCTCTATGAGGGAAGCTACTTTGTCTCATCTATTTAATAAAGCATCTACTTCTACATATAGTCATGAAGGAGATGGGTAAAATTTTCATTTGCCCCTTTCATGCTCCTCTATTCATGGTCCTGAAACTCAAGCATCTCAAGCCCTGTTCACTGACCACTGAACACAGCCAAGCTCACCTTCACCTCATTGCCTAGTACTTCAGTGAAAGGGAAACCAAAGGCATCTGCAGGTAATATTCAGAGCAGTTCTATTAATCATTATTAAAATATTATTTTAAGCCAAACTGTACACAGACACTGGTTTTAGGAGAGGAGATGTTTCACACACTTGCTGTATCACCTTCCTGAAACCATTATAACATCTTCTCAAATTGCCAGTTCTGATAAAGTCTAAACTTAGTCCAAGAATCTTTGTTATGCAAAACAAGCATCCAACTCAGCTACTGCATTTTGATAAGACCATGCTTCCTTTTTCAGACTGAAGTAGTTGAAAGTTGCTTTAAGGTGCTTTAAATTAGAGGTGCTTTAAATTAGAGATGAATGAATCAAGGTGTGGGGTAGTAGCATTTTCTTTGGCTTCAATTTTAGTATCCCTCAGCAGACTTGAAAACTTTGTTGTGAGCATTTTCAGTCCAAGTGAATCTGAGCCTTTGATCATGTGCAGTAGAGAAGAGTAGAACCAAGTGAATCCCTGAGACATAAGAACTGTGTGATGTTTCTTTGAATACATGCATTAAGGTAGTCCCAGAACCTAGTACAAATATAAGACAATACTTAAACTTCAATCACAAATGAATTTTAACAGACTCCGTTTTAAAATAATTTCAGCAATATTCAGTTTCTGCTTAATAAAAGTACACTCAAGCTGTGTAACACACAAACCTTCTTCAGATCCTAACGCACCTTGCTCGCAACCGCATGTCCTCACAGCTCTACCATCACCATCACATCAAGCCTGCTGCACTGAAGGAGAACATAAAAAGCAAGTGCCTGATGGTATTTTAAGCCTTCTGAGCAAGATTCACAAGAACATCTCCTTCTTGCTGTTAACCAGAATGCTCCCAGGAGCTGCAGAAAGCATCTGCTACCTTATCATTGGTAACTACAGAATAGCTAGTAACTGTTTTAAAAGAAAACAAAACATGGTAGAAAGCCTTGCACTGCTTAGAAAGCCAAATAATTCCACTGCTAGCTTCTTCACCAAGGAAATGGGAAAAGGAGGTAATTAAAACTGTTAGCTCTGGACCAAGGTGTTAACCTGACAATTGAGTTTGTCTTTTGTGAAATATCTTTAATAAGGTTAATCTGTGCCTTTACATTTTCCTTACTATTTTGCTCACTATCCTCTGTTGCCACCAATATTATTACATTTTCATTATTAGTAGTAGAACAATTACTGAGCCTTACTGCTGCTTAATGGATTTGAAATCTCAAGAGGTGAAAATAATTAAGTTGGATATTTGTGCTTACAGTGAAGTTTGATATTTGATGAAAACAGAGGAAAAAAAAATAACAAGAAAAAGATCCATAAATACTAAAGCCAAGTGAGACCCCTGAATAATTGAACCTGACTTGCAGTGTAGCACAGCAGCCATGCAATTTCACCCAATTTTACCTGTATCAAATTTATTTTCTTGTATACATAAGACCATTTTTATAAACATTCATCCAGATCTAGACAAAGATAATTCAAGGCTGCCAATGCAGGGATCGTTCCTTTCTGCTCACTTCCTACTCAGACCGAATAAACTAATTCACCTTCCTTCCAAGATGTTCACTCTGGCTAAACATGCCAATTTCATCACAAAATGTAGTTCTTAAAGAAAGTTAAGAGAAACCTACGGAAAAGCAAAGTGATGACAGAATATGGGTTAGGATTCAACGCAGGCACCTCTCCAATTTTCCACCAAAGAGAAGTTAATAACAATGCCAAAAGTCTGAGGAGAAACCCACCAACATATCACATTATTCTTTTTCTTTTCCTGACTGAATCCTTTACCACTACTTTAGAGTGAAGTTGCTAGATAGTGTACTAGGGAAAAGGAAGACTGCCAGGTTTGAACACTAGGAAAAGTTCCATCAGTGCTGCACCTCAGTGCACTTTCCTACCAAGGGAGTATGCAAAGTTTAGTGGAGCCAAATGCTTGCACACCGTGAAGGATTCCAAAAATGAAAATCCAGCTTTTATGCAGTAGGAGAGAGAGAGAAAAGGGAAGAATAATATTCCTGGGCATCTTTATGGTAGGATTTACTGACAGAAAAAACTTCTCAGTTGCCTTAGCCATTCCCTTCATTCCTTCTAGGAAAAAAAAAAAATCAAACATTTGCAGTATTACTTCTGTTAATGAATAAAATGAACACAACTGAGGGAGAAGGGAAGAAGTAGAGTGGGTAGGAAAATAAAGGAAAGAAAAAAAGAGAGAAGAAAAAGGGGACAAGAGTAGAAAATGTACTTTTTTTCTCCTCTACAGTTCCTGTATTTATAATACAGCTAGAGAAGAATCAATTAAGAAATAAGAATGAAAATGCAAGTGAAGGCAAAAGAAAAAGAAGGAAATGCAGCAGGATCTGAGGATCACAGGAAGCAAAATCAAATATGATTAAGTAGAAAATATGATGATACCACAGATGCTAACCCCACCAAACCCCAGATTTTCTGGTGGTCCATACTGTGGAGTGGGAACTAGTGTAAATGTCTCTGGAGTCAAACTACCCACTTGGTGTCCACAATGAAAGCAGGGTCCGCGCCAGGCAGAGAGAAGGGGAGTTAGAGAGTAGATAGCACAAGAGAGAGGCACTGGGGCATTAGTTCATAGTACACTGCAAAATCAATTCAGCATCATTCGTAGCCTTGCCAATCATCATGCTGAGGCCATGCAGGAAAATGGATTTTCTCTGTGGCAGTGGGATAGAGAACAGGAATTCTGAATACCCGCAAGGCTGCCTTGGCACGGCAGCAGCGCCCTGGAGCGCCTGCTGCTGGCACCCAAGGGTGCGTGTTCGGAGCGGGTAGGGGCTCGCGGCGTGCAAGCCTCAAAGAAAGGAGAGCGCTAGAAACAACCCCAGAAACAACTACCTGCATGGTGCTGTATCTCCTTAGAAATACTGAACCAGGGAAGATCTGTGGTCCGCTGAAGAACAGGCATAATGGAGGGGAGAGATGTGGGTGCTGCTTTAGTGCTAGTATGAAAATGAGAAGCTGTAGAATTAACTGAGGATTCTAGTTTTGCCTGCTGTGAATCAAGGCTATGTTAAGTCACGGCAAACTCTTCCCTGAACATCTCAGCTAAGTAAACATCAGGTAACGTGGTGGGATGGAAAGCTCGGTGAGACTAACTTAGCATTTTAGATAGGAAAAAAATAAGAACTCAGTAGTTAAACACCTAAACATATATTATTTCACATATAAATCTATAGTTACTACATTATAGCATTGTTTTCAATCTTCAGATATGACGGGCTAACTCATAGTAACTACTTATCCCATTCATAAACTACTGCCTAACATTCTGACAGCCAGAAAATTATTCTGTCTGAATTTAGGAAACCACTTATTTTCTAGGGCAAAATCTTAAGGTGAACTTCCCTTTTCCCTTTCAGTCAACAGCAGCTGATTCCAGGATAACAGCTGTGATTTAGAGACCATGAACTTGGCCTCCTTGAGCAGGAGGAGGGCAGCCGCACTGCGGAGCCACCACACTGCGCAGGGCTCGGACCACGCCGAGCCCAAGCACCCAGCTCAGCCCTGGCACTGCAATACCCGCTGCTGTGCACGGGCTGGGACAGGCACAGCAGGATGTTGGATGCACCAGCTTTCTCAAATGACAGAGGGTGTGAAGAAAGAGTTTGAGATTTTCTCCTCTGGCACGCAGGCTGTAAGCTGCATCTCAGCTTTCTGCAGTCAGGCCTCTCTGACTATATTTTATGCAGATACAGAGCATTCACCACCTCTCCCTCACACCTGATCGCTATTCAGGTCTGACTCTGAAAATCCTCAGCCTTCAGCTAGGCCTCTGTGAATATAAATAACTAAACGTCTCCAATAAGTCAGGCAGCTGACTCCAGGGTTTTAAAGGTCAATAATTTCTTTTTTAAAATCAATATATTTGTAACTAGCTAGTAAAAGCTTCCAGCCTAAAACATGCTTAAATGGACAATCCGATGGAGCTTTTTCCAAGATGCATGAATTTTAATGACCCTCACACTTGTCAGTTTTGAAATTGTCAGACGGTCTCCTATAAGGGATGGGGAATTGTGAGGATTAATTCAGTTCCTTTCCTGGAAATCACCACTTCCCCACCTCATATTCACAGTTTATCACATCCAGTGGATACTGTTCCACAGCGACAACGCTGACGCATGAAAACAAGGAACATGTGGAGGCAGCAGCCACACAGCTGCATTTCACCATGTCCGAGGGGAGCAGGCATGGTGCTGTGCCCGCTCTCTCTGAAAAGGGCACTTTCCTCCAGCTCACTCTGTTCCCCGGCTTTGCTGCTAGACTCATCCCTGTGTTTAAAAAAAGAGGAATTGTTTCTGATCCAAGAAAAATGGTCGAAGAAAAGGTCTCTGATCTGCATAAATGTTTGTGTAAGAAATAAGGATATGGGCGAACGAAATCACTTGCCTTTCCTAGAAACCATTTGTTTGGTCAGCTATGTTGCATTTACTGTTTAGTGGCCCGAGCATTCACAGCATAATGAGAGCTGTTCAAGTGGTCTTGAAGACAGACATTCAACATAAGCACGATTGGGAAACGTATGTGATTCCAAGGAGCTCAGCTAATTTGATTTCCCCCTTCCCACCGTGACCACAAGGAGCCATAAAGCCCAACAAACACTGCCTAAACAGAGAGATGCAAAATCTTAAAGGAGAGGTTACAGCAAGGTATGTGTCAGGCAAGCGACAAGAACCTTACCAGAAAATAGCTCTAAATGCAGCCTTTGGGTAAGTTCTTGAAACTCCAAGGCAAGGCTCTGCTATTCCCTTCGAAGAGGGGGCGCAGAAAACAGGGTAGGGAGAAATAACGGCCTCACAGGAACTTTACTTCCTTCCTCAAATTAGGTCAGCTCTGGTGTAAAATTAGATTCAATGTTCTGCTGACCAAACCAAAAAGAGGAGTGATTTTTAATCAAAAACTCTTCAGGGTAACGTTAAATCTTGCTGGAAGTCACCAAGTATGGGCCACAAACTTACACAGTGGTTAGTTCCTTTCTCTTGCCAACATCTGCTAACACTCATTCAAAGCCTGAGAATCAATGGGAACTTTTAAATTATCTGTGAGAGCCAAAGCATTTAAACTCAAGAGATGCAGGACTACTTAGACAAGTTATTATACTCTTTCACTAAAAGGCATTCTGTGTAGGACTCAGTTACCTGTGATATTTAATTTCTCAGTTAAATTGCTGAATAAAATTATACTTATATATAAAAAAAATCTGTTTCAAATCATCCAGAAGAAGTATTCAAAATACATGTGACAAATTGAGGCTGTAATTATGAAGACTATGATGTAATGACCTTGGAAAATAAGAAACAATGATCTTGAATAGTAATTTCCTAAAAATGGTTCAAATCATTTACCATATTACAATACTGTATAACTGAGAC
>JAWLRI010000126.1:698366-721371 GCA_034781795.1 Crypturellus tataupa | reverse complement strand
GGGGCTGGCGCAGACGTGGGCAGACAGGGCTGGGGTACGGGTGTAGGTACCCACCGCCCGGGGCACCCGCAGCATCACCCGGTCTTGCAGGCCCTGCTTCCGCAGGACGTGTTAGATGGTTGTGCCAGGGTGGAAGAGCTGCCCTGCTGCCAGCCAGCAATCAGGTACTTGGCTCAACAGCCCACAAGAGCAAATTCATGCAGATTTAACAACTCCGTGCAGCTCTCCAGAGGGTTGGGCAAACAAACTGGCCAGGGGAGAGAGATCCTGCTGACTGCGGCCAGCGCAGACCCAGGCCACCGAGTGCCACAGGCCCCCAGGCAAGGAGTTGGCCCCACTCTTCAGCAACACACTACAAACACAACCCGAACTAGCAAGAAGGTCTGTTTGAACCTCTGAATCTTCTCCAGGCCACCCAATGTTGGTTCAAGATTAATACATTAGATACTGGGAAATCAGTCCCTGGGTCTGGGGCAATCCTGGAGGGCAATTGACAAAGACGAGCTTCGGAGGTACTCGCCTAGCCTTTGCCCGCCACAGCTCTTGAGGTCGCACCATGCAAGGCAAAACCAAAACAAATAAATCACGTTGCTTCCCTAATGGCTCCTCACAGAGGTAGGCAAAACCAATGCCGTTGCTCCCCAAATCACTTTTAACCTATCGCCACAAACTTAGGCACATTTATATCTGGCTGCACTCTACATAACATATATGAAACCAGAAATGACCACTGACTCATCGTGGGGATCCCTAAGTGACCAAGGGCTCCAAAACTCATTGATACCCCAAGCAGCCCTCCCGAGAGCAGCAGCATCATGCATACCCGCATCCACGGCACACGCGGCACCCCTCAGGAGCAGCGCGTTGCTGACATGCACACTGCTGCAGGACAAACTGCTGTGAAACATATCGTACTCAACTGAACTGTGCCTCTGCAGTGCCAGTTGTGCTTATTTCCCAAAACTTCTTGGACAAAGAGCTTGACAATCTGCATGTGGTATTTTGTGTCTGATTAATTTTATAGTTGGTGCTAGGTAGAACTCTCTGACTTGCTGAATTCAATCTCAATTTTAATCAAACTCTAGTTGCTTGCTAATTTGGAGACATGGGGTGCCGTTTTATTGGCTTGTTTAGATGGCTTGCTCTCCCTGAGCATAAGCAGTTCAGAGAAACCTTTTGGCATATCGGTTTCTTTCCAACTGAGGGGGCCACCACCACATTTTAATCACAAATCTCCTGGTTTCACAGAAGAAGGAATTTCTGAGCAGTGCAGCTAGTTGCTATATAAATTATTCTAATTAGAAAAAAAAAAAGTTCAAATTAAAGCTATGACTAAAACTCCTCCTGCATTTAACACAAAAACTTCAAGCATGAAAAAACTGGGAATATTACCCATATTATAGACTGCTGACCAGGTTCTGGGGAACCACAAATAATTTTACCTCCTTAACAATCAGCAAATACTGCAAGAAATGCATGAATCTGTGACTATCTTTACACTGAACTGTGGCACTGAGCAAGGATTTGCAGGTGGCTCTTTCAGGATCATGCTCTACAAATAATACTGTGGGCTCCTGGGTCTGCTCCCCTTCTAACACCTTCAGTCTTCAATAATCTCACTGTGTAATTCCACAAAAGCAGCTCCTGTGCCCCCACTCGCAGTATGCTAACAGTAACTACATGAGTCCCACAAATCCCTGAATGTCATTCTTCACAGGATAATTTCTTCTGCTGTTTGATGCAGCATCTCTTAGCCCTGGAAGGTAACTAGCCCTCAAATCTTGCAACAACTGCACAGGAAGAGAAAAGGTTCTTCTATTTCTGCTTTTATAGAGGGAAAAACTGATTCTTCCTGCACCGGTTGCACTTGACAAGTCCAGAGCTTCCTTCAACTTTAGTGGGTTTTCCTCTTGAATTTGCACATTTGTTAAGAAAAAAACAACAATCTGCTGAGATAATAATTAAGTACTACTACTATTTTTTAATTACTTTCTTGTTGTTGCTTCTTCAATATCTTGCACTATATGTCCATTACAGATGGAGCCATTTGGCTTCCCTAGGGAGTGGGGGAAGAGATTGCTGCTGGCTTGGGGGCTGCTGGCTTCTTTTAAGGAAGTGGGTGGTTGCCCACTGAGGACACACGTTCTGCAGCTTCTAGAGTCCAAAGAAGCAGTTGCAAGGCTGATTTTTGAAAACCTGGCAGCTATGAAAAATAGAAATGAATGGCTTATTTTAATGACTAAGACAGGCTTGGCCAACTAATTTAACTAACCAGCTGCACAAAAAAATTGTCAGAATCGCCTTCTGGCACGTCCTGGTGGGTGAAAGGTCCAGAAGGAGCACTGACAGCCACTGATAAGACGTAAAGTCAGTGCCATTTAACAGTGAGGCACTGAAAGGCTTCATTTACTGTCTAGAGAATCGCCAAAGCAGGAAAAGGACAAAGGGAAAAATATTAAAATACTTTGATTACAGGAAGGTTGTAGTGATTTTTTTTTTTAACACTGAACATTAGGTATCTGCCTCGCAATAAGAAATAAAAATTCGATAAACTCCACCACCAACAACGGATTTTCTACTTCATTGGTAACTCTTGTGGAAAGAAACAAGGAAATTTCCTTGGGAGGCTCAGCGCTGACAGGCACAGCTCATTAATAAGACTGCAACATTTTCCAAAAAGTTACAATTTCCTGAATTCCATGACTTTCCCTAAAAACTCCCACCAGATATGTGGCCTTGTGACTGAATTTAGTTTAAAAGAGGAGGGGGAAAAAATTGAAGTGATTGGACATTAATTTGCAAGTTTCAAGTTTTGCTGTTTAGCAACAATCTTTGTACCTGCCTCGGGACTGCAGATTTGGTGAGGAAGGACGGCTGACACGTGAGCCTTCCTCGCGTGGGTCCCACTTCCCACGCACGCCCAGGCACCTCCCTCCATGCAGACCAGGCACAAGGGCAGCATCCAGCACAGATCCAGCATCCCTGGGAGCCTGCAGGAAGCTTCAGGGCACAAGAGCCAGTCATTTTTAAAGGCAATACTGAAGAGAAAAAGGGGGAAAAAAAAAAGAAAAGGAAAAGGAAAACCCTTAAATTTAATTAATCATTTGGCTGTGCCAGTTGGTACAGCAGACTGGAGTTCTAGGATATCATCTGCTCTATCCTTGGAACATTCTGCATTATGTACTGGGCAAAAATATCTTTTTGACTTCTCAAGTCCTTTACACTTTGGAACAACACCTGAGATTCTTCACAGATGCTTCATTCCCAATCTTCTTTTGAAATGAGTAATGTTTGGGTTAGAAGCAAAATCAATCCTGTAGTCGACTAATTTTTTTATATTTTTTACTTTTCAACCAAGTGACCTCAACTATCTTTAGTACAGTGAACTGATCCCACCTGGGGCTTCCTAGAAGCTGCTTCTCCTCTATTGTTGTAAGCTGCTTTTCACCTACCACTTTCTTGGCCAACTTGACACAGTCTAGTCCTCCTTTTATGCTAACCAGAGGACCACAGAAGTTGTCCATAAATCTTACACAGGCCAAGATCTTCAAATGGGTGCTTTTTAGAAATACCTACAAAAGACACATTCACCTCAGAGTGATCTTTTAAGTCAGCTCCTACGAAACCACCTGAAATTTCGCTGTTCACCTTCACCAGCAAAGCAACTGGCTAATGTAGTGGAACGACCTGGAGTTTTGCACGCAAATACAGAGCTTGTACCAGCCAGAAACACGAGTCACAGAACTGTGTGTGGGAGAGATCTGTACCGGGGCTCTGCCAAAGCAATGCAGGTGCTGAGACACCCACATACAGCCCTCTCAAAACGAGGTAGCGCCGTCCTGACTCTGTTTCTCTTTAAAAGCGTGGCTCCCGGAGCAGGGCTGCAGGCTAACGCGTATTTGCTGGCGTGAGCTGAGCCCCCGGCAGCACGTGCCCTGGCCACCATAAGCCCATTAGACTGTTCGGGGCTCTCGCACCATCTGTCAGAGTTGCTGCTGGCACTTCTGCAGGTAGGCTGCCTCTCCAAGAGGGCTTCACGTTTTACTGGCTGGCCCCCACAATCACCCTCCCCAGCGCCAGAAAGAAAAGAAAAAAAAGAAAAAGAAAAAGAAAGAAGCAAAGCTTTAATCTCTATCTGTTGTGAAGAGCTGCAGCAGCGAGGCAGTGCACGGGCGCCCGCGTGCACATTTGCCTTTCTCCGCTGTTTCCAAGTTGGAATTTGCGCCTGGGCACCCCCAGCACTTGTGACTTTACCTGGAGGAGCCGTGGGCTGCCGGTTGCCATGGCAATGCCAGTAACAAGCCCCGGGCTGGCCGGGAACGGGGATGTTCCCGCACGCTTCCCAAAATACCTGCCCTCCGCCAGCTCACGGCTAGCGCGAGACCAGCACTTGTGCTTTCCTTTCCTTATTCCCTTACTTCATGACACCAAAGCCTTTTGTTTAAGGGGATATATCTATCTATGGAGGCTCTAAATTTCATATACCTCAGCTTCCCAGCCAGAGAAAGGCATCACATGATTGCGCCAGTCTTTAACAGGCACGCATAGATTTGCGTTAACGCTTCTCTTAGGGAGCTAACCAGCAGACTATAAATATAGTTGCCGTCTTCGGGATTACTTAGCATTTTTGATGTAAAGGGGAGGGGGCAAAGGAAAGAGAGAATCTTAGAGACAGATGGAAAGGGAGAGAGAGGGTTGTGTACATCATCCCAAAAATTAATGATGTATCTGTTGAATCCTTTGAAATGTAAAGAGTTATAAAGATTTAATTGACAGACTTCAACGCCTGAATATTTCTATTGCAACGTTTTCATCGTTCCTATGCAGTTCCTGAACACAGTACTGCGGCTCCACTGGACTAAATATGAACTTTGCCAAATTTTCTTCCCAAAAAGAGTAAAATTTAATGTTAGTGAAAATATAATAGTAGTAACATTTTGCATTTCTGTATTCCCTTCCACCTTCATACTTCCTCCCCAACACTGCAAGCTTCAATCAAAACTGTTCATTTGACGTTCATCCTACTTTAAAGATGAAGAACTAAAGCCCTATCCCAGATCATGTTTAACACGGAGTCAATTAACTGTTCCCCAAACTTAAACACATATTCAAGCTTTCTATCAGCAGAATGAAAATGATAAAGTTTCCCCTAAAATGCCATAAAACAAATGAAGAATTAATGGATCAGTGTAAATACAACTACAGTGCATGCGTACCTAAAAATGCTAAAGAGAAAATCCTAGCCAGGTGAGGAATTATTTTGAACTCATATCTAACCTCTTCAGTGGCTTTCCTCCTGCACTATACTGCTTTCCCCCTTGCACAGGTATTACACTAGCTCCAGAAATGGCTTCCTTCCAAACTCCTCACTAACCCTACACCACGTCAAAACCTGTGCAGCAGAAGAGCACTGGTGACAGCTCACAATGTTTTAGATGGCTAGAGCAAGACATTTCCATTCCTCTGTCCCTGGCTGCCTACAGAAGGCGCCACAGTCCTGAGATGAACTTAAATTCCTACTGTTAGTCTTCATTGAAGTCCTTTAAATTCTGTTTTCCGTTACATTTCCTCAAATGTCCTTTCGGTTCAGCCAAATCGGGTAACTATTATCTGGGAAGAGGGGAAGACACTACTCTTTCGAGCTAAAATTCGTTTGTGCCTCTGCAATGACTGCTCTTTCCACTGGCTTTCCATCACCCATACCTCGCCGGCCTGATAAAGCCAGCAAGCCGTACATCCACTTGCCTTCAGCTATTTAATCTTTCCGTCCTCCTTTCTCAGAAAGGCCACCAAACAAGGTTAAAACCGTTTCTGCTAGGAAGACTTATTTTCTAAGTCTTTTTGTTTTATTTTTCCCTCCCCATTAGCTCCCCGAGTCCCCAGCATAGTGTCACTGGGCAGTTTTAGCAGCAAATGCCGATCGCCGTTGCCCGGCGCGCACGTGTTGGCGACAGCTCCCGTTCCTGCTCCGCCAGCCGAGCGTCCCCTCCCCGCGAGGCTGCCGGGCTCTCTGCTCAGCCCGGGGCAGGTAGCACCGCGCGGGGCCGGTACCAGCCTGCCAGGCTCCTCACTAAATTTCCACAGGAACTTCTCTCCCAATATATTCCAATTATGCCTAAAATATTTATAGAACAGCTTCCATTTCAAAAATAGCTCACAAGGCTTCTATACGATACAGAGAATTCATTTCACCTGCTCCAGGGAGATGGCATAGCAGTTGCCTGACAGCTCATAACACCAGCACACTCTGTGAAGAAAAATATGTCCATTTTACACTACAACGAGAATTTAGATAGACAAACAATAACTGCATAGTTTGGGATGATGTTCTGTTAAAACTCCTGAGGCTGTACAAACCTTCAAAAGCATCATAAACGTCCATCAGCTTATACAGCATTGATTTAATATCTTATTAATAGCTTTCACAGACCAGCATTTTCAGCAGCTCTACTGAGGATTTTTGTTGTAATTTTCTTTACAGAAATTTTGAGTTTTGGTTAAACTTTTAATTAGAGAAGGCTGGGGATTTTTTTTTACAAGTCAAAATGAATATTCTAGTGTACAGCAGAAGATACCCCAGAATAATTAGCAGCCCTGGATTGAAGTCCCTACTGCAATACCCTAACAACGATTTTTTTGAAGCAGCATTTCCTGCTTTCTGGCGAGTCCTAGATGTTCCTTCATCATACCACCTCTCTCTTCGTATGGCAGTATTCCTCTCATGGCTCTTTGGGAGAGTTTTAAACAGTGATTTTAAGACTCTTAGTGGAAACCATTAAAGATCACAGGAATTTGGAAAAACTTGGAAGAAATTGAAAGGGGAGGCACAGTCTCAGTCAGTCATTCATACACACACTTACACAGAGACACGTGGACGCACACATATGCACGTGCATGGAGGCAACTGTTGATAGCTACATATTGGAAAATATTCTGACACACGTCGGTGAGACGCAGAGACAACATGGCTTGGCTGAAGTATCTGAACCCTGTCTTAAGAACTAGGCTCCATTCCCACCTCTGTGATCTTCAGCGAGGCATTTCTGTGACTATTTACTGTCATCTCTTCTTTTGCTGTCTCACCTATGTGGATTGCAAACACTGGAAAACAGACATATCCCTCAATATCAGTTAATGATGTTCTCATCTAGAGTTTCTTTGCCCTGATATTATACAAAATTCATCCCAAGCTTAGTGTTAGATTCATCAAGTAGCACAGAAGTAAATATATTAACTGCCCAGTTAAAAATATGCCATCATCATCAGTACCTGAGCTAGCTAAACCCGGCGTGCACTCAAAACACTTTTCTGCTTTTAGGCTGAAACCAGGCACCACTGCACACGCATAAATGTAACCAACTTGACTCTCTAGTTAGAAATAGTTCATTCTCACTCGGGTCACTGCACAGCACAGGTAGAACAACAGCCGAGAACATATTAATGCAATACTTCTTGTTAAGATCATAATTTGCAGGGGCAGGGGAGAGGGAACAGCATCTCCATCCTTGGAGATTTTCAAGACTAGATCAGGTGAAGTTCTGAGCAAACTGGCTTGATCTCACAGCTGGTCTCGCTTTGAGGAGGAGGTTGGGTCAAGTCTTTTGAGGTACCTTCCAACCTGATTTAGCCTAGGATAGGCACTGTCATAGGATAACTCTAACTCAGAGATATTTAGAATAAAGAGAAAAATATTCCCTGCATCAGCAAAAGCCACCAATATTGAGCCAAAGTGAAAAAGGGAAGGATAAAAGGAGTAGGAGCGCTTTACACTTCAGTCTTCTAGGTGCATGGGAGGTCTTGTTAACTTTGCTTCTGCAACATACAAAGGTTTTCACCTGGAGGGGAAATACCACTCCTTTTGTGAATTAAAAATAGAGCAAGAACATTTGCCATCAAAACTGCCCTTGTGCAATAACCTCTTCATAAAGAAGAATGCCTATGATGAATATATAACCAAGATCATCTTGTACTTCAGACTCAAGAGAGCAATATTTTTTTTTTAGGGAAAATTGACAAGTCCAAAGACTAAATTGAATGAATAAAATCTTCACCCTATGTCAGCAAACAGAAATCCAAAAAAATATATTTATTCCTCAAAAGTTTAGTAGTAATTTTTGGTACCTGCAATATTCACCCAGCAATTTATCTTCACTTTTTCTTGTTCCTTCAATCTCTCTCAGTCAGTATACGCCAAGTTACACATTGACACCCTGTGATTCATCCTGAATGCAAAAATACTCTTTTTTTTTGTATGACATGTGGTGTTAATCACTATCTTCCTCTCACTTTATCTCAGAATTGACAGTTTTCTAACATTTTCACTGGGTGGCCATGTGTACATCTTCTCCAATTTCTTCATTATATCCAAGAGTGGGTAGCAACTACAGCTAAATCCCCCCCCTACTCCTCTGCAAGAGATTTTTTGGAGATATTCAGTGCCTGTCTCATTTTTAGGCAGTGTTAGAGAATATAGAGTTTATTCTCATTTCCAATACATCTACATTGATATGTGTTTTTTATACAGTTTTATGTTTTTTTCTTTATTCATGTTGCTTTTTCCTTCATGGCTATTTATTTATAGGAGGGAAAAGCCAAGTACATTTCTCCACCCCCACCCGTGCTAATAAACTAACTGTTCTTTGGCTCAAGCTGTTCAATATACTCCAGACGAGAGCAGAGAAGTTATTTGTCCTCAACAGTTTGCCAGAGCTGTGCTTTTAAACAGATGCTGTGCTTTACACCCTATACATATCACTGATTGACTTGAAGATCTTTGTACATTAGCTCTTCTTAGTCTCTTGGAGATCAAGATACACACTAAAACGTCTCGTTTCTTCCTCTTCTATGTTCATGCTGCATACTAAAACTAGAGTTTATAACTCGGTCTGCAGCAGAAGGATTTGCATGTGTTTCTTGGACTAGTTCCCCCTGGACCTCTGAGGTTTCACAGATAATACCATTAGTAAAATCCTTTTTTTACCAAGAATCAAACTCTAATGAAAGCTGTGAAAACTGTGAACAAGTAACAGGAATATACTATGAACTTGAAGGAAATTCTCACTGCCACTGATAAGTTTAGTTTGTGAACAGTAGGTTTGAAATCAGTTCAGAATTTCCCCTGTAGTTCTACAGCTAAGAAATACCAGTCTTGCTGGAACACCAAATGTTTTGCTCAATGCAAAATATATGATGACTTAACAAATATTTTCCTCCTAAAGAAAAAAACAACTAGGACTATGCACTACTAGATTCTACCATGTGCTACTCATTTTTCAATTAGGCAACTTTACGGTCACCCAGTTCTTTGCACTTGCAATATCCCAAGAGTCTATCATAACATTTTAATCAAGTGCATGACATTCTCTTTATAAAAACACCATAAAGATGATGCTCAGAGAGGAGCAGAGGAGCATAAACAGCGATAATTATACTCAGCACAGGACAAGCATGGACTGTACAAGCCAAGAAGGTCAATCTACAGAGGAAAGAACAATTTAGGTCAAAAGGATCATTATAGTCAGTCAAAAACTATGGCTATGAGTAACAGTAAAATACTCTGTGCTCAGAAACGTAAATGCATGCAGTGGTATCCAAACAAAACTCATGGTAGGAACTCAAAATAATGCTTGAGCAGATGAAGACCTAATGATGAATAAAACAATTCTAACAAAAAAGTAACTACTCACTTCAGCATTTAATAAAATAAAATGGTAGCTGCCCATATCTTTTGGGTTCAAAATGAATTATTGTTATTTAGTTTATGCTATGCAGGTATTCTTGCTCCCAAATTTTTTCATCAAAAACACTGTATCACCGGAAAGCGCCAGATGCGTGTGCACATGTGGCAGTTTCGCAGCTGTGACACAAGAGATGCAGCGCTGAAGCTAGTGACACCTCTGCAAGTCGGTCTGTGCACAGTAAAGCAGGCTAGACGGGCAGGGCGCGCTGCAGGAGCACTGGCATTAGCAGAGCCCTGGACTGCTTATTGTACCTACTTTTACATGTATTGCTGTTAGTCTTAGTAGTTTATTTGAGCCCACTGAAGTTCAGCAAAACGTATTTTCACAGGGAACATCCAAAAAACTCAGACTTGTGATGATTTACAAAGTACAGGTTAAGAAATAGGCTATAGAACCTATTCATTTATTTTAAATTACAAAACAATCACTTTAATACACAGCAAATGCCTTTCTTGAATATCAGATACTATTTTAGGTTCTCCCATAGGTTGCATAGTCCAGAATATGTTTTGCTCTATTCCTATTGCTAATTATATCTTTAAACAGCCATGCACTCAGTTGTATTGCTCTGGTGGAAAGGATTTTCTAAGCATATAGTAACTAGTTATCCAATTATTAATCTTGATTTTCTGTCTTAGGTTTGCTTGAAAGGGCAGATTAAGTATAATATTAAATTGCATAAATAATGATAGAAATAAAAAGCAAGGCATTTAAATTTTACATGTACCTTTAGGGAAGTATAAGACTGGTTGAAACAGTCCAGAAGCAGTAATTACAATATGAGCATCTTAAACTTTACAAAAATCATTTGAGGGTTACTTAACAAACTATTTTTTTTAATTCTTGATGCTTATTTATTAGGTGAATGGCAAAAGTTTAAGTTATGCCACTGAATAGCACCTACAGGCATGAGGGCAGCACAGCCAACAGTCAAAGATGACTTCCCTTCTCATGACAAAATCCTACCTTTCATTACTTCCGTTTTCGAGCATGAACTTCTCTATTATTGAAATTGAGAACTTCTGATTTACAGCTCTGCACAACAGCAAAAAATGCATATTTATTATATTGCACCCTGCCTCGTCAATAATGAGAATGCCTGAAGGCAGAGAATATCTTCTGTACAAGTAAAAACTCCATAGATTTAGACTGCACAATCTGGACTAGAGATGTATGATGTGATTAAGGGGCGATTTTACAGAATTCTATTAAACTGTGAGCTACAGGAGGTCATTAGTGAACTGCTATTCTCTATCTGAAAATACAAGAATGAGAGGGCATCAGATGAGATTATTAGGTAGCAGGTCAAAAAGAAAAGGAGATCCAAACACATGTTAAATGTCTTAAATTCAGTGATAGAGGATGTTGCAGATACCAAAACTGTTCATGGGTTCAAAATAATGTTGGGCAAATTAATGGAAGAAAATCATCGCCAAGAATGGGAGAGAAGTCATTGTAAGCACAGATTCCACCAGTAGTTAATGTGTTCAAATGCAGCACATTTGAGCTCATGCTTTGATTTAATCCGCAAGGGGGTTAGTTTGTGCACCCCAGCACCCCAAAGATACACTCCATAACACCAATCAGAATTTTAAGCGCAGACATTCAAGGCATTTGCTTCAAAAGCCTACTGCCAAACCAAACTGGAATACTAATGGAGACACACAGGAGTAGGTAGAGAGAACCATGTCACTTGTACTTTCTACGAGGGAGTTGGTTAATGTCTTTTTAATCTCAAATCCTCTTAAAGTCATTTGTTGCAAAACAGAATGTTTCTTTTTTAGGTAAATACACTTAGAACAAAGGAGAAAACATTTAAAATTATACATCTAAAACTACAATGATATTAAATTAATAAACTAGCTCTAAACTCCTCCATCATTACTTCATCCTTTCTCTCTTTCACCTTTCTGCATATTTTCCGAAATACAGTGTAGGAGATTGAAATACTTATTTTCAGTGGTTAAAATAAAGTAATAATATTAGCCGAAACTATGTGTGTGTATATATATATATGTATATATCTAAAATAATCACAGGTTACATATAAATAAATTATTTAATGACTGACTTAAGACAGTTACATTAAAAGACATTGAACATTAAAAAACCCTTATTGTTCATAATACCAATTAGTTAACAGAAACCCTAACTCATTTTGATGTTAGTAAACTTTAGTATCTGAAAGCTAATTCATTTGGGCCTGGAGGTATTTACTTATATTTAATAAAAACATCATCTCTCTTTTGCATGATACTAACTATGCATTTGCCATAATGTTGTGGAAAAACACAGCAATCAGCTGATAGTTAAAATGCAACTATTTTAACTAGCTCCTTTTTCCTTCTTTCTCCAGTCTAGTTTCCATCCTCAATGTTAGGAAGCCCTTCGAGCTGTCATTGCTGCAGATCAGCATGACTGCACTAAGCTCAGGCGACCTGTGCTTATTTATTCTGTGACTGCAGTCTGCTCTTCTCAGGAGTCAGTGAAACAAATCTTTATAAAGACTAAGTGGTTATTAACTATAATATCAGGATTTAATTGTTAGATTATTAAATGTCAGCAGATTGTTTGACTAATTATGGACAATCCTGAATATATATATATATTCCTATTCAACCTAATCATGAAATCATAGCGCCTCTTAAATGAGCAACAAAACTTCCAATGCTCAAATCAGGGTTGAGATTTCTCTTTATTCCTTGGTATCAGGTATTCAGCAGAATCAAGGCAATGTACTTTTTCTCCAGCTTCCAAAATATGAAAAAAAATAGGTTCAATTTACTTTTTGCACTCATTTTAGAAATATTAGAGTCAGAATTACCAGTCACTGACAAATCTGTAGACTGTAACACCAATAAATAGGAAATGAAAATCTGCGCATTTAACAAGAAGGAGATTTTGAATCCGCTGACTACACTTATGAACATCTGTCGCCCTTTCATTCTAGTCCTAGGGAACAAGTACTTTCTGGGGGGGGGGGGGGCCGTTGTTTGTTTTGTTTTTGTAAAAGTGCAAAAGCCCTACTACTGAAATTAAAAAAATTATTTTTGCACTTCTATCCATTATTTTTGTTGTTTAGTTGCTTGTCACCTATGACAGAAATATGGGTAATACCTAATCATTCCCATTTGGTGTTCACATTCAATCCAGAACCATTGGTGCAAATGCATACAAGATTTACACAATGAAATTCTCTAAGGAAAGTTCATTAGGGACACATTAGCCTTGTAGCAAAAAATATTTTAGTTTTCTGAGCACATAGTCCCATTGTCTACTAAGCATATTGGCATAGATTTGTTCAGGACACATTTTCCCAATAACCAGCTCCCTTATATTGCACATTTGTGGAAAGCAATCTTAGAAAAATTAACTAATTTATAAGCTCTGGAACAGAGAAATAGATATAAACGCAGAAGCTGGTTTGCAGAAGGCTGCAAAGTCAAAACTGAGATTAGAAATCTGTTCCTAATTCCACCCATTAAGATTTTACCAGAGCAATTTGGCATAAATTACTGTTTCAGTTTTCTAAAATGCCAATCATGTGGGTGGCAATGGCTCAGTTATTTCCTACTACTGCTTGGAAATCTTATAAATATAATCCAAGTTCCAAGAAGTGCTTTTCTTCTGTTGTGCAGAATATTTCCCCCAATCTTTTTTTTTTTTCTCCACTAGTGATAAATACTGTATTTTTGAGCAGAAAATTTATGATATTTACTTGCCCTGTGTTTTAATTGTTCAATGGGCATTCTAAAAGCAGGCATGAGTTTGACTTAACAATTGGAAGTGCAATAGAAAGGCGCAAATGGAAATACAGGAAAGTTACTGTTAGAAAGTAGAAGCTCTGCTTTTACAAACACAACTTTCCATTTGATCTCCTTCCTGGAAGCCTGGCACAGCCACTGACGTTTCCCTAATGACTCCCATCTGTGCTCTCCTCTGTAATAAGGCACTTACTGATAGCACTGAAAGACAGTTTAGTTCTTTCGCAAATGCTTTGATTGGACATTCAATCCAAACCCAAAATACATGGTTGCTCAATGTATTGCCCTTACAGCATGAACTGACTCTCATGAACTAAAACCAGGGGATAAATTTATTTGCATATTCCCCCCAGTATGCAGACAGAAATCAAGTAAATTTATGAAACTTCTTTTTTTTTTTTTTTTTTTCCTCAGAATAACCCACTTTCAAATAGTTTCATTACTTACCCAAGTTGGGTGAACAATTTCTGACAGAACTGACAAAAAAAATTAAGTATTGTTTTACATATTATTATTTCAAGTAGTTTACTTTTTCTGTTGGCTGCCGGGTAATCCATTGTGACAGTCATTGATATTATCTGGCCAGCTACATCTGTAATTCCTGGCAGTGGGTTTTTTTTCCTCAAAATGAAGTTGCTCAAAAGTAGGAACGACAGCTAAAGCTAAACTCCGATTCAGCTTGCTTTGACAATCAGGAAGAGACGGGACATCGTTACACAAATCCACCCAAAGAGCATTCAAGGAAAAATCCTACACAGCCTATGACGGTCATAACTGCATCTTTTTAGTTGCACCTTTGTTAAATAAAAATAAGATGGATGTTATCTTCACCCTAATTTGTGCTGCCTCTCCTCCTTGCTAATGATCTTACTATATACACAGAAAGAATAAGCAAACACTCAAGACAAAAAATTTATATGACCTGGCTCATAAAAGACCTTGCAGAGAACACACACAGTCTATAATCTCTCTTCATACCCATCCACGCAAAGGGAGAGAAATACAGATTCCTCCACTGGACACGTTTTGATCTGCAATAGAACTGATCTGCAAAGCCTGGAAAACTTCTGGGCTCTCAGCAGGTAGGGCTTTATCCTAGGCAACATTTAATGATAATGCCAACGTCCTCACGCAGATATCAAGCTGTCAGATAGAACAGAACCTACAGATCAAGAAGCACAAACAGACATCTGATAAGAGAGTTGTCACACCTAGCCTTTTTCCTCCTTCACGGTTCAGTCGGGAATATTAAAGAACAACTCCATGCTAGGCCACTGAGGGCTTTTCATTAGTGCTGCAGGTTGGGCCGTACTCTTCAGCGTAGACGGCGCTCCAACAAGATAACCCCAACAAGGAAATATTTCTTTTATGTTTTCAGATGTTTCAAGCTTCATCACTCACACTTGTACATGGAAAAAGTATGTAGAAAAGATATATTATCAGATAAAGAATAAGCATATTATTTAAATCCAAAAACAAAGGGCTTACAACAGATTTTGTATGCCTAAGGCTTCATATCTGGAAATTGCTGTTAAAAATGTTCCGACAGATGTTATTAATGTCAGAAAAGGCTTCATGAATCACTCCAGGACTTTAAAGTTTACAGTGGCACTTGAATAAAGTCACTACTAAACTTATCAAAACAGACCAGGTACCAGGTTTCCAGCAACGGGTGCTATTCCAAAAAGCAAACCTAAAGAGGCTTTATGGTCTTTCTCAATTCGCCTCATCACGGGCAGCTATACCACAGCACACTTTCATCCCACCACGCTGCCGTTAGCAAAGAAGCAGAAGACCAATTTCCATATGCAAGGAAATTATAATTTGAGAAAATAATGACTAGATAATACATTGCCACCTGGTAACCAAAGTCCCATGGCACTTCCACTCATTCAGGTGAGGAGCCATAGGCCACATACGTGTCCTGGTTACTTCTGTCCTCCTCCTTACCTAGTTTTTGTTTTCTAAAGCAGATACTGCACCCAAGCAAAGCTGTGCTTGGTTTTAAGATGTACTTAATCACTCTTTTCTAGCAGTTGTCTTCTCACCTATTCAAGCCCCGTAATACCCCAGCAGTGCTCCCATCACCAGCACTCAACTGGGAACAGCGATACTGGGGGTGCGGACACACGAGGAGCACCGCACGGCTGCAGGTGTCCTGGGGCACCCGGCTGTCCAACCACCGCACTGTGAGCCCGGGTGCCGCGGCATCAGCAGGTGGCTACCAGCCAGGCTCCAGTCCATAGCTCACTCCCCAAATTGCCGGCTACGTAGAGCTACCCGAGTGCTATTGATAGATAATTTTAGAAAAGTAGATTCAACAACAATTAAGGCAACAGACACAAATATAAAACACGATGTGCATTTTTGGCAAAAAGTAATTACAGTCCTTACCTCCACCTTTATAGTGTCGGTCAAATTAATATACAAATATTCTTTAACTAAGTATAGTGTACTGGCATGTTCATGCAGGTGTGTGTTTTCATTCACCTCTTTTTCACTGAATTCCAACTTAATTTCTACAATATTGCCAATAAGAATGTTTAAAAAAATTTAATCATAAATGCATAAAAAGCTTCATTGCATGAGCGTTTTTGCCAGGCAAACACCAAAGGGGTACATCCTCAACAAAACAACTGCACTGCAGCATTTAAATGCATATTGGAAATACTTCTCTAATATTTCTCCCTGAGCTGTGAGAACACAGGAGATTTATTTTCTAAAACTGTCTGTAATGCATTTTTATGATTCACTTTACAATATTAGAAAGAGAAGGCTCCATACAGCAGCACAAGGACCTCTAAAGAGTGGAATATACTGGGCAAGCATTTTTCTTTCTCCTTAGCCAAGATGTCTTTTCTCTGCAGGCTCTAGAGCAAACATGACTCCTACTGATTATGTCTTCTTGAAGATCAAAACTACTAAATGCTGTTTATTACAGAACATTTTTATCTTCTGCAACCTATAAGCATCCTCAACAGAGGCCATCAAAAAGCACCTGCTTACAAAGACAGGCGTAAGCTTTCTCTCTCAACACAGGAACATAACAGTCCATCTACAGAGGGCAATTGCATTTAACGTATCCTCAGCTCACTGTGTACACCCATCACTGTGCATCAATGTTCAGGACGTGGTTTTAATGCCATTTTAGGCTGTGTGTTTGGACACAGTTACATCAAAAAGCAAATGCCCATTATTATTGTTTTTGTTACTGCTGCTTATTTCACTCATACTCATTTGATGACTTTAATCTAGCAAGCCAAAAGCAAGAGGCAACTTCAGCTTAGATAAATCTTTAACACTATAGAAGGCTTCTCTGAATGAGCAACAAGTATCTTTAAGGAGAAAATGCCCCAGTACTAGAAGCAGTAAACTAATTTTTCTTAACTAGTCGATTGATGAGCACATTTATATTCCATTATAAAAAGGACTCCCCCTTGCCACAGCCAAGAATTCTGAGCCTATAAAATTGGCTTGGAGATCACTAAAGAATGGTTTCCTATGAACTTTTTAGTATTTTTGGCTTACAAATAGAAGTCCCTCTCATAGTATTCTGAATATTTCTACATAGAGAATGGTCCAGAGGATCCCAAAAAGCATTAAAATAATAAAGCAATTATTTGCATATGCTTGATCCCATATATACACATGTATATAAATGGAGTCCCTATGTCATATAAACCCAATTTTCACCTATATGTAATCTCAGTAAGTGGGTTTTGACACCCTCTTACAGATTTATACTGAGATGTGGAAAGACAAAGCAAAGAATTATTTGTTCATGGAAACATAAGTGAAAAGAGATTAAAAAAAAAGTGCAGAGAACATTTTGCAAGTTTTCTGCCAAGTTAAGACAGGTCTAGTTGTTTCAAGCACCTGCCATAATTGGAAGAAGATGAGACGGCTGCCCAGAGGCCCTTGTCTTAACCTGCCTCATCAGAACACACTCCTCTAAGTGCAAGGGTAGTAGTTCATTCTTTCCGAAGTTTTTTTGTCTGCTCTGGGAACTGGGAGCCTGTCCAAGCTGATGAACTCCTTAGCAGAGGTGCAGAGGACAAGCTCTGCTGCTAACAACGTTTGCTGGTTATTCAGCACCATCACCTAAGTTAGCGTCGTTACCACCCTCATGCACCTCCTCTGGGACCGAATTGATGATTTTTACTCACGTAGCAGAGAAGAGAAAAAAAAAAAAAAGACTCACACTAGTACAAACACTATTATATGGGAGTTGCTGTTAAAAGAAGGAACCCCTTATTAGGGCTACGGTCTCCATCCTGGAGCCCCAGAGTCACCCCCAGCCCTGCCATATGCTGAACCCTTCTTCTGCACTCAGTGAAAGGGTGAAGAGCACAAATGCACAGGAGAGAACTGAGGTCGTGACCGGGGCTGCTTAGATACTATGATAAAAGAAATCAACTAATTCTCTTGGATATATTTACTAGCACAGAGAAGGATATCCTTTTCTATACATGAGAGGCTCTGCTAATCATAATATTAACTAAATGCAAAAATAATTAATCTTTTAGTGCAAAAGGAAATTAATTTCATCATTTGTTAAGTGTTATCAATGTGCCTAGAGAGAACAAAAAGAGCATCAGCTTTCCAATTCAACACTGACAGTTGGCTCTGCAAAGCTCACATACTCTCTAAAACTGCAGTACTAAGAATAAAGAATGACTTTTCAGAGCTTTTCATATCACGATCCACATGTGCAGATGAGATCATGCTAGCTTTATGATTTCTGGCAATAGCATGGCAGTAACCAAGACAACAGCACAAACGCTTACTACAAACGCCGCTTGTTAGAGTATACACGTGGTGACCTGCCTATTCTTTCCTTCAGATAAAGCCCAGAGTCATCTCTGTTGGACTAAGATCTCTTTAAGACTAAAGCTTATCTCAGCTAATTAACTCCTGAATTTGTCAGGCCCAGTTTTACTCAGCTGACACATGGTTAGGAGGTTCAAATCAGAAGGCAAAGGAAAGACCCCGTGCATACCACTGTGCTCAACAGAATCAAACCCTAGTAAATACTCTGCGGCAAGTTGTCCAGGGAGAAATATTAGGTCAAGGACGAGACTCTAAGTAGACTGATACCGCTCTGCTGCGCTATATTGTATTCAAAAGACTCCTCAGGCTGCGGGCACTGCTTCTGCCAGATCTAATGCAGACGCGCAGGTCAGTGCTCTAAGGCTGCAGGGTGGCATTGCATTTGAAACTGGTGCCTTCTGCAAAGGGCAGGCTGAAACAACTGCTTCATATAAACCAGTCTGGAACTCCAGCAACTCCTCCCAAATGCATTTCTGAATGCTGAAATAGGTTCCATTAAACCCAATGCACCTCTGCCCTTATTGCTTTCTAGTCAGTTGAATGCGTATCTGTATAAAACCTTCAAGGTTATGTCCATCATTACTTTCAGGTTCATAGCTGCTAAAACTTCCCTGACAGCATTAGAATGACCTTATTCTTCACATTCATTTGTTCTTCCCATAAATTAATTTCTCAGGTCGCATAAGTTCACGTCCAGGAGGTGCCCTTCTTTTGCTAAGTGCCCCAACATGTCAGTCATTTGGACGGGTGAGGGTCTTTAGCTACCTACTTCATCATGAGTAGTCTCGGTACGCACTTTTCCTTTGCATCTACCCACAGGCTTGATCCAGCCTCACTGAGGCCAAGGCACTCAAATGAGCCTTTTTTCTTTCTTTTGAGCACGCTTTAGCTGCACACGTCAGCCTCATTTTCTTAACTGCGGTTCCTGATAGCGACATTTTAAAAGTCACATTCAAAAACCTTGCAGCTGCCTATTCTGGCCACTAATCATCATTAAATATAAATTAGTTCTTTCCTTCCAAAAACATGGCTACCATCTGGAAGGAACATTAAAATAATTCCCGTAACTATTCCTTTTGATTAATAAGCTCTCAAGTCATCGCAACAAACATATTTCACAGCAGAAAGAGTTAAAAACCCTGCCTCACTGATTTACTGTACATACTGAACTAAAAAAATAAATCTAATATATATGTGCATGTATATATAAACAAACTCTTTGGTAGTCATAGTCAATAAATGTATTTTCAGTATGAAAGACTTTCAGTTTAGGACCCTGTTGTTCTTACTATAGGTTCAGCATTTTAGTCAGTCCTCATAACAGGGTAGACAATACAGAAAATAAATACCAAACCTCCTTTTCGTATAGAAAAATCTTTTTTCCAGTAAAAGTGAAGAAGTTGTCTAAGCCACTCAAATATTTTTATATCTGTTTTTGAGAAATTTTCAAAAACATCTGCATTCTCACAACATTCTTATCGCATTTTAACAAGACAGCCAAGACAGGTAATAGTGAGGTTAACTCATTGACGCAGAGCATTTGGGGGGAATAAGCAAACTGTTACTGCAAGAGCTACATGGCAGTTCTTTTCTTCCTGCCTTTATTAAAAGATTAAATAAATCTTTAAGCCAGGAAGATATAGGCACAGAGACTTGCAAATTTGCTAGCTATTAGGTTCGTGCATTTTTGTGCTTTCTGCTTTAATGGTAGAGTGATGCCAGTCAGTTATAAATCAACTCTAGGAGTTAATTGGATGCTGAAACAGCACAGGAGTGGATTTGCTGTTATTCATCCCAGTAACCTGCTGCTTCTGCTTATTTTTCTTTCTCTGGTAATATTCTGCTGCAATTGTAATTACATTAAAAGGCCCAACTGGCAGACAAAATGATGAAGTTATCTCACTTGTGTAAAACCTGTTCTTTGAATGTAAGAAAGGCTAAGACTTTCTCAGCATGCAGCAAGATTTTACAGGAAAGTCTTCCCCAGCTCCTTCTGCAATGATAATTTGCATATCAAATAGTCATTAGTTTGGAGTGCTGGGAAAGTGTTTAGAAAAAGGTCAAATCTGCATCCGCTTTCATATTCATTAAAGAAAATAACCATAACATACTTAGAAATCATTCTAAAATATTTTAACAAAGTATATCTGGCTGCTGCTTACAATTATTTATCAAAGATTCCTGGGCTTAAATGAGTGATTTTCAGCTTTCCCACAGACTGCAGGTTGGGAAATACATATTTAAACTTCTGCAAACCTCAAAATGGAAATCGAATGTCAGAAGCAATATGATGAAAATGTTATTACAAGCCTTTGAACTTAAATGTAGATGGAATTCCCAAAGATAACAGATTACGGATTTTTCTAAATAGTGATTGAAAGAATGACTTGGTGGTAAAACCACACCAGGTAGCAGACAAATGTGTTCTTATTTTGGAAAAAGGCTGGTTTCTCACAATTAACAGTTTTAGAGAAAAAAAAAAAAAAAAGAGCTAATCAAGTAATCTCCATGGTGGGAAAAATGGTAGGCAACTTATTCTTTAGTCAGATGCATTCTTCCAAGTTGCATCACATGGAAATTGTCAGTAACACCAGAGAAAAGGGAGCCTGACAGCAGCAATGCCAAGGTGCATATTCAATAGTCCTTACTATGAGCATCAAATAAGAGCATCCTCGACCATTTTTAGCTTTCTCTTTGTCAGGATCAGGTCTGGGGCGGGGGCGGTATTTTGTACATCTTCCATCTCACATATCAACCTTTCACAATTAATATGTTAAGTTAATCACATTAATATGCTAGTCATAGTCCAAAAAGGCAGGAGTTTCCACATTAGCCAAATAAATGAATTATTATTATTTTAGTAAGAAAACAAAAACAATGCAACCACCTAAGGTCACCTTTCTTTTAAAAGCTCAGGGCTTTCTGCCAAATTAGTCACGAACCTGTACCCTAAAAAAGAGAAAAAAAAATCTTTAACTCCAAATGTCTCTGTTACAACAGACATAATTAACTGCTGACAGAGCTACTTGTTCTTTGCCATATCCTTTACCTTTCTGAAAAATGCTGTACAGTGTTGCAAGATAGGAATAAAAACTGTGAAGGAGCCTATTGCCATGGAAATACTTACAAATGCCTTGATTTTTAAGTCACGCTACAACAGGGAGTTTCTTGCATACTGGGAATGACTCAAGTGTTTATCTCCCACTTGCAAATTGTATCCCAACTATGTCTGGATTCCCACAGTATCCCCTTTTCTCATGATTTTCTTCCTGGAGTTGTACTTTGCAGTATCTGCTCCATAAAACTACTGTCTTTATTTTGCTTTTCTGCTTTCTTATCTAAGCAGATCTGGTCAGAAGTTCTGGCTTTGAATATGGATCATTAGACTAAAAACAAGTAGTATCATTTGATGTTAACTGGTATGTAAACAAGGGCCCAGAATTTTCAGAATTGTTCCTTATTATTCAGTTCCTACGCAGATACTCAGAGGAAAGCTTTTACAAGGAAGGATCATCCACTTTCAACATTTAGACTAACTCTACGGTAGCAGCCCACATTTCCATTGATTTCTATCAACCCTTAAATGTCAATTATTCCTTCCGTTAGGACACAAATTACCAGGCATTTCTGCATTATTTGTGCATTTCTAATCTAACAAATAAGGTTTTACAAAACTAAAGGACACGTTATTATATTTCCTCATTTGTACCACAGACTTATCAGTTTCCCAATCTTTCTGCGTGCTCTGAGCTCAGTAGCAATGAAATACTAGATTTTTGTCTCACTGATCTACCCAAGACAAATCTCCTTCACTTTCTAGACTACATAATACTCACTGTCTATTAGCTGTTCTATGTTGCAAGTATAATACATATCAATATATGTTTATTTAGTCCTACCAAGTGTTTGGAAGAGGAGATTTAGCAGAGGGCAGTACACTGTACTATTACCTTTTGGCAAAAGCTTGTTTTTACCAGTATATTTTCTTGAATGTTTGTTTTTTAAGTAAGGGGTAAATTCTTCTTGCAGCAGCAAAAGTTAACAGAAGACTTTTAATATACCAAAGCAAGAGTGACGACATAAAGGCTAATCCTTCACAGGCAGTAATAAGCACATCACAAATTTTCAAATTAACCTGAGTTATTGAGAGAACATGAAAATCAGAACTATTTTACAAGTTGCTAAACAGCTAAGAGCCTATTCAGTCCGCCCTACTGAGGTCTACTAAGAAATTACATGAACGATTAATAAATCCTTCAACCAACAAAGAAGTGGCAACTCAGAGTACAGGGTCACCTTTTCTGCATAAGTCCTACCCCTCAGCTTGTCTCTGCAGCCCTTCCACTTAGGTTCACTGGATACAATCAAAGCAGTGATAATTGGAAGCACAAAGTGTTGTCATTAGGAAAAGCAGACTTGCAAATTATTGATCCACCCACAGCTTTGTCCTAGCCCCTCACCACCAGACTGTCCTCCTGTTTTAGGATGCCGTTGCTGATAAAATGCTTGTTCACTTAATTACGTTCATTAATGATGGATCTCAAGCTCAAATCATGCAACAAGAGACAGCGAGACTAATGAGGTATTGAGTTGTCTCTATCAGATTAAGTTCAGTTAATCCATGAATCTTTCCCATTCCATCATTCCACAGAGCACACCTCTACTTCTTAC
>JAWLRI010000126.1:671847-698266 GCA_034781795.1 Crypturellus tataupa | reverse complement strand
CTCTATCAGATTAAGTTCAGTTAATCCATGAATCTTTCCCATTCCATCATTCCACAGAGCACACCTCTACTTCTTACGTGGAGCTGCCACCCCATCAAGACAGTCACCCGACGGAGTACCAGTAGAGCACACTAGGATAGCTGTAGGCAATCTAACGCTGTAGACAAAACTGAAACACTGCATTAATAAGTGGGAGAAAGAGATGGTAATGTTCTCATGCAATTTCTGTCTCCTCCATTTTACAGGGAAAAATACAAGTATAAGGGAAATACAGTATAACTTCTTTTAAAATGCAATAATATCTTACCCGTCTTAAGAAATTATATAGCACCTATAGGTATAGCATATGACCTCTATAGCCATGACTTTTTGATATTAATCACTCAGCAGAACTGTGAAACCACAATGCACAAAACTTATTTCTACAATTCCTCTGTCATTACCCTCTTGTAGAGTGCTGGATGGTAACCTGTAACACCTCATCCCTAGAGCATCTTTCATATGAAAAAACAAGACTTTCAGAAATTAAGATGTTCAGTTTCCTGAAAATTATTCCATGCAAAATAGCAGCACAGTCTTGCAACAAGAGACATAATATCTTCAGGACAGAGTAACAAAGTTCCCACTTTTCAAACCATCTTCATTAAGATTAGTATATACTCTAAAGACAAACTAAACACAAATAGAGACAAAACTACAGTGCTTACAGGATGTTTCTGTATGTATATTCAAACATGCAAGTGTACAAAAGATCCCTAGCATAAGAATGGAGTTAAATTATTTCAGGTGAAATCTCTAGTTAAACTACAATGAAAAGATTTAAGAAGAACTTTCTAATTAGTCTTTTCTGAATACAAACATCTTTAAGGTTCAAGATAAAAAGTGCTGATAAGGGAAAGGCTCTGAAGCACTTAGAACTGCATCAGAATTTAAAAATAAATCACCATTATCCTTTTCCTTCGGTAAAACAGCAGCCCTTTCAACCTGGTGCTCTGACAGACACAAGCTACCACAAGCCACGGAGCATGCAGCCACCAGCAGCAGTGATCCGTGGGAGGGTGCTCAGCTGCAGTGGATCAAAGCCTGTCCCAGCTAGGTCCATCATCAATAACCCAGCGCTAAGGGAGCTCCATCTTCTTCGTTTACCCTGGGTCAGGAGCACGTGCATGACCATCTGTCAGGCATGAACTCCCTTCACTCACTTATTTGCATGTCTGCACTTTATCCCACAGATTTACACAGGGGAAAAGATCCCCCAAATTAATAAACATGACAGGCGCAAAAATGCTTCCCTTGGGGGGAAAAAGGTAACCAGCTGGAAATGCAGCATGCTTCCTACTTATGGATTAATCTAGATGTGCCAAGGACACCGCAGCGCAATCAGGTAGGCAGAACTGAACCGCCTCGCCCTGTATTTTTCTTGCTGTGAAACGGGTCCTGCCGTGGAGCAGCCGGCATCCCGGAGCGCCCTGCACCGAGCACCACGGGCATATGGAGTGCGCTCTGCACCCAGCTCCGCTCGGCTACTTATAGTTACTGCTTTACAAGCAACGATGTTTGCTCAAACTTCTTCCGAGGTAGACTCTTTCTGGGGGGTTATCCCTAAAAGATCCTTCTGGCCATCCTGTTTTACGGTCATACTAGCAACAAGTCGTGAACCTTTCCTATTTATTTATTTTCCTTTTCCCTGGCAGCAATGATGATTTACTGGAATAATTCTGTATGATCCATAAAATGCTCGCAGTAGAGTTCATCACTCGTCCACAAACATCTCGGAAACCCTCACGGTCATTTTTTATGGGAACAAGAAGATACGGTCTGTTAGTAACTATAGCCATGTTAGAGGGAGTGCCTTAAAACCCTGTCCAGAACAGTACGAGGAAAACTCAGGATAATTTAAAAAAAAAAAAGGTGGGGAGAAAGAGGGAGGGGGCAAGAAAACCCTTAGAATCTACTCATAATAAATTTAGGCAGCAAATCAAAAACTGAAAATGGGATACAAATGAATTCTGAGTCTTACGGCCAAAGCTGCAGGGAACAGCTTACCAGAAATTCAAAGTCTGGTGAATAAGCCCCTAAAGACTCACTTGGAAAAGCTTGAAAACTGACTGGCATTTTCCCATCAGGCACGGGATGAAAAGCAAACCTGAGAGCTGCCAATATTTATCTCTCTACATTAGGAGACTGTGGTTTTTATCTGTGGAGGGAACCAGCTGGGGAGGGGAGAGGCAGAAAGACTGTGAAACCAGAACAAACACTTTACAGTTCCATTTTGGTTCCACAGAGATTTCTCTGCTGACATTAATTAAAATTTCTCTAAGGTTATGCATTTGGAGAGCTTGTTTTCTTTTTTGTTCTCAAGTAGCTGGTTCACCGTGTGACAGATTCTCTTCTGCTCCGTGCGTTACTCCTTGCGGGACAGAGGAAAAGCCCATAGGAAGATGCTGTTGCTGGGGGTCCCCAGCACATGGGAGGAATCAGAGCTCAATGGCTCTGACTGCACAGGAGTGACCCTGATCTGTTTGTTTCTATTGTCACCAGCCAAACTGATTATAACAGGACGAAAAATGGAAGTTCCTACTTCCTCCATGACATTATGGCTTTAGGAAGAGGGAAATACTAGGAGATTTTTACCCAAATTATGTTTTTATGAGACACTATTTTTATTTCTTGAGATTGAGACAAGCAGAGTATTACAGGTGAGTCTCCTGAAAAGTGGAGAAAATTAGACTACAACTCCTGCCTCATTTTCTCTCCCACTTGTATCTTTATTGTTTAAGATTCTTGTTTTCCTCTCTCCACACCTTTAGATTCCTATTTCTTTTGATTCCCTGCACAGTGGCAAAACAGACTAAGTTTGAGTTTTAGAGTTGTATTTTGTTTTTCTTGTCTCTACATTTGGCAATAGAAAGTGAACTTTCAGCTTAGATAACAAATTTTGTTAGCTATCGATTTAGTGGGGTTTGGGGTTAGAACAAATAACTGTGTGTGTGTGTGTGTGCGCTAACCACCAAGAGCTTAGATTGCTGCTGGGAGGCACCTTAAACAGATCATGAGTCTGGGGCTGTTTGGAATAAGTATTAAAAAAAATAATCAAATATTTCTCTGAGTTTCCCAAGTCTGCAGAATTTGGCACAAAATACTGTGAGAAAATCATGCTCAGTATTGCCACAATTTCATATTTCTCAGCAGATTACAAGCACTGAGATGATTGTCTCATGTGACAATCTTACAGCAAGCTGGAGACATTGTGGGAAGGAAACTTATGCCCCAGATAAAAGATGGAGGACAAATTCTATTTTTCTTTAATGTACAATTCTGTACTCTTCGGGTAAGCAAAAAAAAAAAAAAAAACAGAAAAAAAAAAAGAGATGATATTTAAAACAGGTTTTTGTTTAGCCAGTGTCACAGAAGCCATAATGTCCAAAACACTGTTTAGCTCCAAGCGCACTTCTCCCAGGTCCAGGCTCCTCAGTGAAGACAGGATAACATCTTTCCCCTGGCACAGGTGTTAACTGTTAGAACTGATCTTTCTACTATCTTTCCTACAAACAATTCACCTGTTACTTATGGGTTTAATATAATTCTCCTGTAGAGCATTTAGTACTGATTGAAAAAAGCCAGTAGAGAGAGTTGAAATAAAATACTTAAGTAAAACAGAGCATGTACAGCACTTTCGTTCAGAGATTAAAAACAAAAACAAGTTGCAAACATACTGCTCGTTCTATTTGACACATAGTAGGCCAACGCTGATTTAACCGGCTACATAGGAAAAATCCTAATTTTCTTAGCTGCCATGTATCTACCAACTTCTGTTGCAGGTTCTTGTCATGCTCCATACACTATTTTTCAGTTGTTTTCTCTTATGAAGTTATTAATAGTTTTGCACAGGTTTTATCTCACATCGATTCCTTGTATCTAAGAGTCCTTTAAATGAAAGAAGTTTTACCTTTCTCCATTCTTCTCTCTCGCCCTAATGCTGTTGACATATTTAGCTATTTTGGAGATTTCAGCCACTATGTAGGCAAGTATTTACCACAAAAGTGTAAGATATAATTCTCTGTATTAGAGTTTCAATGATACAGACAAGCTGCCCTTAGGCAGAAACATGCAACTTCACTGCCAGCTCCTTTATCTTCCTCTCATTATCACTTTGCAACCATTTTCTTTCATCAGCTGTAAACCCTTTCTCCCTTCTCCCACGCTGATTACCATGATCACTCCTTGCACAATCAAGAGTTTGGATATTCTGCTGTTTAGCCATGCTCTCTAAGCCAAAAGGAATGAGACTGCTGTTGGCTGTATGCAAGCACTTCCTTCACTGAAGATTATTATTAGAAATGCTAAATGCCTTAATGAAATCAAATAGTTGAGCTGTTAAACAGCCTTCACTCTAAATAAAGGTGTATTTTATTATCGGGGAAAAAAAAGGTGCGAGTGCAGGAGAATTTCACTTTTGAAAGGTGATTCCCTGTCTTCACTGGGGATCCTGGACCTGATAAGAAATTTCACACGAAGGAGTGACAGAGCAGAGAAACTGAGAGGAAAGGGGCCTGGAATCATCACACTGAACGTGAACTGGGAGCAGAGTGCTGAGAAAAGACTCAGAAGGAAGCTTTTAGCCTAAATTATGAATGAGGGATTTGATATCCATTGTTTTTCAAGAAACAGGTTTTTATTTTCTATGAATTAATTCCACTGCATCCAAGGAATACTTTGCTTCAGCTACTTTCTCAGCTCTTACTGAGGCAACAACTAAAATGCTGAAGTTTGGTACAAGTTAAATTACACTATTATTGATCTGAGCTGTAGAAGATCTCATTCTGTAGATACTGATTCAAGATTTGAAAATGGCTTTTGGCAAATACTTTTCTAACAGCACCACCATAAACTTAGTCATATTAACATGCCACGAGTATTGAGAAATTCTTCTCTGAGTGTTCACCTCAAGTGGGAAACTCGAGGAAATAAAAGTGAATCAATATTTTTCTAATTGCACACATGAAACTTCAGTACAACTTGTTTTTATCTGTCACCACAGTGTGTAGGACTGTTGAAATCACAAGCAAAGGTGCAGTGCAGATGAGCTCACTACTATAATCATAACCCAAATAGGAAAACAGCTGAATATACAGTGAAGGTGCCTACATTTTGTAGATGGATTTTACTAGTTTCCATACACTTAAAGAAACCATTTCAGCAGTTTGATGCAGAAACAACCTGTTCTAGAGAGAACCTAGTCCATACACGTATGTAAAAAACCAAAGAGAGGTAAAAGTAAAATCTAAGAGTAAATGAAAGAAAAAAAAAAAAGAGAGAGAGAGAAAGAAGCCTAAACAAATCCTAAACTTCTTCCAGTGTACATAGGTAAAAACATAAGAACCAAAAACAAATGAACCATTTCTTTAACGTTCCCTAGCAGTTTGCTGTTGCCTGGCTGTTTCTTCGTTCCTTGAGCTCACGGTTCGTAAGGCACACTCAGAGAATACTGTGTGAGAAGTGATTTGGGGGATTGCTGCTGGATTGATTTCTACAACAGCTGCCAGTGAGAAAAGATATCAAGTAAATCAGACAATTTCCTGCTTGCAAACAGAACCACGAACACAAAGAACACAAAACCTCCCTCACACAAAGCAGTTATTCAGACACCTATAGGATTAAGGGTGATTAGGCAGGAACATTTTCTCTGCGGTCAATGTGAGTTCTGAACATTCAGCATCTCAAAGGGTCAAGGCTCAGGTGAATGACATGGAAGCAGCATTTTCCCAATATATTGCATTAGTTGCAGAAAAAAAGAAAAAAGAAAAAAAAAAGGCACCGCAATCAATACAATCATTACCAACAAAAGGAAGAAAATATAACTAAGATTAATCAATAAGTTGTTTTCATATGTTAATTATCCTCAATAGTGTGCAGGATTTTTGTCTTTAATTGCTGTACAGGAAAGCTGGAAAAAACTCTCACATTTATGAAGGCCACAGTTGAATCTAATTTCATGGGTAAAAATAAAGCTATCTTCAATACGATCCATAGGAAGTGATAAAAAAGCACCATAGGTAGAAAAATAATAATAATAATAATAAACCTATATGAATCGTTTGGAATGGATTATCTATAGAGGTCCCTTTCAACCTTAATGATTCTATGAATCCACAATTTGAAACTGCAACAAACCAGCCCAATTAACTGTTCCTAAAAGATGAGCTGATGACACTTTCTCTCCCTACAAACGCTTTGTTCCCATAAGAAATTTGTCATTCCTTCTGCTTCGGTGGCTAGGATTAAGATTACGCTTAGCATTCCCGATTTATCTTTTGCATGCACGGTGATGAGCACGGCTCAGGTAGACATGATTTATTGAAGTTTAGATCACAGAAATACACCTCTCTGTAGAGCTGATGTGTAATAATATAGACATATTGTGAAGTGTGAGGGTGAGGTCCGGAGCCTCTAACACATTTAGCAAAGGCTTTGTACTTTGCTTACAGGCCTGCTTCTAACGACAGGATTTGTGCCAAAGGGAAGGAAAATCAAGTCCCGTCCAATTTACTTGGATAAATATATCTTATCTAAGCACTGATATGGCCTCAGAATTTTTTATTTATTCATTTAAAAAAAAAAAAACCCTAAGTGACACTGGAGGAACACCTCAGTATAGTCTTTTCTATAAGCCTTGTCCTTGGATGCTTTCTCTTTTCCTTTTCTCGGGAAGAGAACTCCAACACATCTTTGCAGTTGGTCACTGTGAAAAGCCCTGTCCATAACTCAGTTTGAGCCCAAGTTTGCCACAGTTGCCCACACAGTGACCTTCATGGGAACATCATAACGCTCACACTTGTAGAAAAGACTGAAAAGCACAGTAAAGAACTTACTTCTTTTCAACTTTCCTTTTCTAATAAATTCCTGCTCTCCAAATCACAGAAACATTAACAGCCTGGGTCCCTAGAACCAGAAGCTGAATTCAAAGTTCTGCCCCCACATTGATGGGTCACCTAGAACCACTCATCCAGGCACCTCAGGGTTAACAAAGTAAAATGTGTAATTGCATGTATGTCAAGAGTAATCTACACAAAATAATCTTTCAGTCATTAAAATAATGATAATCCTGCAATTGTATGGCAAACATTCATCTATCAAACATGATTGCATCCTGCAAAATGTATGAGTTTAAGCTTAAATACACTAAAAACATGATCAGCATTTGACTAAACAGATTAGTCGACACTTACAGAATAGCTTTACTGCAAAGATATTTTTCTTGTAGAGTTAATATTATTTTGCTTGGTAGGAAACAATTATTATCTATTTGTATTTACAAAGATAGATGATGTAAGGATACTTGAGGTTAAAAAACGAGATGCTTGTAGCTTTGACCTGCATAAATATTTTAAGTAACAACTAATATTTTAAGTAATAGACATTTTGCAACACAGGCAAATATAATCAAAATATAAAGCCTGATACTATTGTACTGTATCCTTAGCGTTTGATTATAAAGGCAACTGAAGTAAGTGTTGAAGACCGCTGGCAAATTTTCATTTATGATTATAACCTTATTTTAACTTTATGGGAAGCTCTGTGCGCTTATTAAAACTAAGCTTGCTAAGCACTCCACGAAATGTCTAGCAACCCCTGCTCCAGTTTAAGAAATTGTATTTCACAGTTTCATTCTAGTTATTGTTTCTTGTGGCAGAAAGTCTTTCTCCTTAGAAAGACTAAGGAGAAAGTATTGAATGTGACCTGGCACGGAGAGCCATCGCACACTGCCTACCCAAAGGCCTCTGCAGCAGTGCCTGAAATCAGCTTAGACATCACTTACAGATTTCTCTACATAGAGTATATAAAGACTGGTTACACTAAATATATTTTACTGGCTTGCAAATAGCTTGCCTCCAGGAGCAATCCTGAGTCACATTCAAAGCTTATTCTTCCAAACCCAAGTCTTCTCTCAACCAGATGCTACCAGCTGTTGTAGCCAGACCAGTGCGCGTGCGCCCAGCTACCACGTTACCTCCATAATTCGGCTTCCAACAAGAGTCTTTCAGCACAGAGCTGTGCCACACTGCATGCAGCACGTTTGCTGGACATGGTCACTTGGGCTGAAAAAGAATGAGAAAACTTAGGAAAATGCATAAATGAATTGAAAAAAACTAGAATTTCTTAATAAAGGAATCATTGAAATGCCAAATGGAACACACCGTCACACACACAAAAAAACATTTTTAATTATAAAACTAAAAATGAAATTAAAAAATTGAAAATTTCTATTCTAAACATAGAAACACATGGGGTTCCCTTCTCCCTCCCCAAGATGCTGTTGAATATTTGCCTAGTAGAAAAACACTGCATTGGACCAGTTCCATCAGGCAGTGAATGTCTGAACATTAGAGCTGGAGAGCAGCCTTCTTTCTGGTGCACTTTTACTCCTGTGCCATATCACCAAAATCTTAATTTGTCAATGAGTTTGGATGCACCTCAGTTCTGGCTTCATGATGACATTTTTAAAATGATATTTTCAGATTAAATACCTTACCTAAGAAACTACCGTATTTCAAAATTGCCAAAATATTATCCAAGGTCATTTTAAACACTTGGAGAAAGATGGTCTATTTGAAATTTAGACAAGGGAGTCTCTAATTTGCCTTTGTAATAGGAATAATTTTTTTCCAGCGCTAACTCATTGCTACTTCAGAAATGAATGTTTTGACAAGGTCCTTTGTGATACACCCCATAATTCACACATCCATTGGTAGCTTCTGTGAAGCCTGCAGTTGGCAGCATGCAGGTTTTGAACATTATGCACTTTCTGAAGGACAAATCAGAACAGATCTTAGTGTACATCAGCTCAGCTTGAAAGTGGTAGAGTACACAAAAGTGGGAGCTCAGAACTGTTGAGATCCGATCTGTTAAGGTACTTATCAGGATTTTCTTATTTAATACTCTTTAAAATGTAGGTTACTTCTTAAAATCAAGTTTAATTATGGGGTTATATGTGGTCTCTCTAGTAAACTGTGTGTGTAACAAGGAAAGGCAAGGAAACAGTTGAAGGAGACGAGAATCAGCATCAGTAAACTTCAAATGTTCTTCTGTTCCATTCCTGCTTCTTTTTTTTTTTTTTTTTCTAGGAAATTCTGTGCACAGTGTGTATCAAAAGGATAAAGAGAGAGAGTGATAGTTATTCATCAATATTTCATGTCTACAGGTCATTCGCTACATGACTCTCTAGGGGCAAAAGCCTGCAATACTGCGTGGCATAACTGTCAGTTTTGCTTTGGAAATGGTTTTATCCACAGGTTATTGTAAAATGAATTTGTTTGCTCCTTTTGTTCCCCCAGCACATTTGAAAGATAATTATAAAAAGAAGAAACTGAAGCTAGTGAAACAATAATTCAGAGGCGTTGAACAAGGACAGGCTATTTCAGAAATGCTCTTTTCCAGCAAACTGTGATGCATTAACATAACTACTGCAAAAGCAAGGCGGCCTTTGCCACCACTGATAAATCATGTTTTATATTGGGAGATAATGCAAGAATGATGAGGACAAAACATAATAGAATTCTTTAACAAAGTTTGGAAAAGGTGTGAGGCTTCTGAAGTACTTTATGCCCTCCTAATGTTCACTTTTAACATAAATGGAGCTATTACTAGGCAACCCATTCCCTCCCACCCACACAATTAATTTCTCTATGTCAAGACTGTAATGATGCAAGCTGGTCTGCTTCAGCATGGAAATATGAATGGAAATGTGCTCCAATAAGTAATCCACAGACCTGAGAGTCTTGAGATCAAAAATTTATTTGGGATTTAAAGGCTATACAATACATTCCAAGGTTTTCTGTGCTCCTTTTCCCATTGTCCAGGCTGTTTAGACTATTGATTTAAGTAACGAATTCTTTTTCTGGTATATTGAGTCTCCTGAGTTCAGGAAATAGATAAGATAATTCTAGATAGCTACATAATTAAGTACATCCTCAGCACTGACCATGGCTGTCTCTGTGCATTTACAGAGGATCTCACTATTTAGATGAAAGTTATCAAGTAGCTATAGTTTAACTATCAAGTCAACATAATGTAGGCTTACTTGAGCAGGTGGATTTTAGATGTGTGTTCATCAAAAAGTAGATTAAGACAGTCAACAGACTGAGGAAACAAAACTGCCTACATTATGCCAGGCCTGAAAAGCACATTTAACTTCTCTTCTGAGACAAAATCAGGTTCACAACAAAATACCTGGTACCTGACATGTTTTGAAAAAATGAAATTTCCAAAACAAGTTTAATACAGTTAACCCGTAACACTTTTATCTTGGTTCAGATTTCAAAATTAGGAAGTGGAATTCCCTTCCATTTTGGGTATCTCCCGCCCCCAAAATGATGACAGGTGGCCCCACTGCCAGCACTTTCTTGTCACGATAGATGCATAATATGTTTATATTTTCTCCTTAATAAGCTTACTTAGAAAAAGGCAAAGGCACTTAATTCACTAACTTCCTCAAGACTTCCATTAAAAAGACCTAGCAATTTAGATCAATCACCATACACACTTGATTTTCAATAAGCCCTTGCTTTCAGGTTGTTAAGGGATTAATAAGCTATAACAGTGCTACCTGCATAACATGAGCTACTTCACTACATCCTTAGTAGATCTCTACTCACAGGTACCTTCTTCCAGGTTTGAACATTTCTCCGTTCCATGGGACAAACCCAGAACATCCCCCCAAAAGAGAGAGAGAAAGAAAAAATCCTACACTGAACAGCTCAGAACATTTTATGGCAGGAAGCTGCTGGCTATATCAAAATCCACGTTTTATTTCACTCTATGTTACAGAGGTGCAACTACAATGGGACATTATCTGTTTTAAAAGAGCAATATGACCCAAACACCTCAAGCCTTTATTCACTGCTCATTCTGCCATATAAATACATGGTTTAGAAATAGGATTATATTTATATCAATCCTATTGCACAATTACATGGATTATTGTTCCTGATCTCCGGGATGCTTTTTAAGCCATAGCATGGATTTTAAGCCCTTCACCTTTAAGGACCGGCAGTTTCTGCCTATGCACATCTTAGCTTGAAAACATTTGCAGAGATAGGTAGTTACTGAGTAAAGTAGAGATGAATATAGCTTGCACACAAGGAGTTTCTCATTCCACTAATTTTATGAGTTCTTAGTTATTTTCTGTATATTATTGCTCTGCCTTACTAGATTAATTCCAGTAAATTAAAAGCTCTGTTTGGCTGGCTGTTTCAGGTAGCTCAGACAGGGATCCCACTGCAGAGACCGAGGCTGCCGCGCTGTTCCAGTGCTCTTCCATTGGGATCAGGAGCACTTTGCTCCCTATATCTCCATTTTTCTCTATCTCTGTCTTGTGTCACTTAGACTAGACTTTTGTCAACTTACTCTTTCTCCTCATAAGAGGGTCTACCCTCTGTTTTATCAAAATATGGTCTGAGCCTTCTTTTTGTTATATAAAGTGTTACCTGAGCCACACAAAGGTTGTCTCATGGAGTGTGGGGCAGCAAGAAAAGCTTTTACTATTTTAAGACTATATACTTGAATTAGATTTTATAAATTAATATTCATGTTCATTAAATTTTAAAACCTCAGTGCTAACGCGATTATGTTGTCAGGATAGAACAGGTATCAAATGTCTTAATCCCATTTGGTCTAGCGCATCTGGAAGGTACCACTTTGCTATACATGTATCCTATTAATCTTGCTGTCAACTTAATTTTTACAATGCTGCAGTATCACTCAGTCCTGTGCTCTTCTCCACTGGCAGAGATTATGGGAACAACTGCAGCACAATTACCAGAATAGTTTTCCTTTTACAAGGACCATTTCATTGCTTTCATGTTAAGAGAACATACCCTGCTAGCAACGATAGGAAGGGATGAAAGTTGATCATATATTTTGGGGTTAGCTTATTCCGAGTCGATATGGAAAATAGCTCTGAATCAAGGATGTGGAAACCTCTCAATAGATATCAAGAAAAGTTTCCCAATCTAGTGCTCACGTTGGCACCACAGCAATGCTGCCCCCAGTGACTCAAACAGAAAGGTGATGCGATCTAATTCTCATCTATTAATTCCCAGTCACGGACTTCAGGTGCAAGCAGTCTAGTATTCTCTTATTGCAGGGGTGCTGGGGAGAAAGCAGGAAGAAAAGACAGTAAGAAGTAAAGAAGGTAAAGTGGGTGATGTGTTTGCTATCATCTATATTGATATATTTAAGAGTTAATACACAGGCATGAATACTATCAGACTCCCAAGCCTACTGAAGTACGTCAGGCAAGCAGGACATTCTCCTATAGTGGAATACACCAAGACCCCTTTCTTTCAGGTCTCATTAGGATAAAACTTAGCTATGGCATCAAAGTATTATCCTTAATTTAAAGAAATACCAACTACCACCTTCTCTCTCAAAACAAACCCAATTACCAAACTCCTCTTAATAATTGCTAATTTATACTAAATTACACTTTGCAGACTTTTAGGCTTGTAATACAAATTCAACTGTTTAATGTTAAAACGAACACCTATCAACAATCCAAAACTCTGTTATAGCCTAGTTTTAGCTTTAAATACATGAGAGTGAGTCTCATGGGGTCCATACTTGAAATTATGATGTATTTTGGTCCTTGTTTAGGGGTTTTCTCTTCAGGATAATTTCCAATTAATTATACAATTGGAATTGTATAATATAAAACCATGTGATGTGGAAATGACTCAAAAGTTTTTATTCAGAAGCATTAGCTTAAAAATAAACTGCTGATTAGATGCAGATTAAATTTGCAGTCACTGACAAATTTATATGATGCTTATGAGATTCCACATCAAAAATGGAAGAAAGTTGGTGAGCTGAGAAAGCAAAATGTCTGCACGGCAGCCTTGGCTTACGTCTGCCTCCTCAGACTGCGATTTGGACATACGTACAATATAAGGTAGCAGCCGTATCTTGGGAATTTAGCAGCCTAGAATCAGGTCAACACACGTTGGGGAGAAAAACGACTTACTGTGCAGAGCAGAAAGGAGCCATGATGACTTGCCAGATGTGATCTTGCTCACTGCACCACACTCCCCATATCAGCACTTATTATTAATCAAATATTATAACAAGCTGCCTGCAACAGCACCCTGCAACCATGATTAATGAAGACAGTGGGTTTTAAAGGGGAATGATTCACCTCTTCACAGCTTTAAATGTTGAGACCAAAAAATACAGATACAAAAGTAAGACCGTGGCCTGCTGGCCACTCAGTTGCTTGTCCGTGTGGAGGGGCAGAGGTGCTGCTCACTTTTCAGTGAAACTGTCACCCTGTCACCCTTACAGGGGTAACTGTCAACTGTCACCCTTTCACATCCTCATCATAGTAAACTATGTACCTAAGTGTCCAGGAACTCTGACAATTTTATTATATGAATCAATTAGTATTTGGAATAAACATTCAGTCAAAAAACAAAGAAGTTATTGCAATTCAAGTCTGAAAACATCCTACAGGCTCGGTCAACATTCCAGTAATATTTGCTTTAGAAATAGAGCGAGGATAGAGCCGCGGACGCCGGCCTCACCCGGCACGCAGGTTTAATCGCTGCCTCTGCAGAATGCTCCCTTCCCCTCTGCAAGTAGGAGATAACGCTGCCTTCTGTCCCATCCTTTCACTTCCCTATGCCATTCCGCAGCTACACATCATACGGCAGGAATTTAATATGCATTTTACAACACTTAGTAAAGTCCCCTGGCCTGGAACGTGGTTAGGATTTCTGGGAATATAGACAAGTTTATAGGAGTCAGTATGAAGTCCAGCCCTGGCCATGCCAGATGCAGTGTGAACAGGCAGAAGAAGAGACAAGCACTGAAGACCTTAGATGCTAAGTCAGTCAGAAAGCACATTAAATATAGGAATAAGTAGGCACAGGTGGCAAAGGGAAGATATGGTAAAGGCAGCACATGCATAAAATACTGCTGAATTCCAAGCTGCCAGATATCAATTATGACTCGCGCTGCTGTATTCGAAAGGAATACACTCACTATCCTGATTACAGCAACTTTAAACATCTTAATCCAAAAGCACAGAGCATATGGTATGAAACTACTTCATGTGACAAGTAGCAGAACAGGTATTTGCTATAAATACATGCAGATTCCAGCTTATTTATTTTCTTCTAATACACATTACACACTGCCCTATGGCAAAACAAAACACAGATTTTCTCAGGTGGCCAAAATTATACCATGACAGGAGAAAATTGTTTACAAAGATATTTAAGTTCCCAAAGACAAAAATACTGGCATGGATTCTTTAAAATACTGTGTGGCAAGCACTTAGCACCTATTAGAAGTACAGCAGGTCCAGCAGGAAGCTAATCCCCACACAACTGCTGTGCTTGATCACTAATTATCCTGCCAAAAGACTCATTTGCAAGCAGCCTTGCTAATGTATATTTCAAAGTACTCTGTCATACCAAAACTTCAGATCCAACCTACACCTTATATTTTAATATCTTTACCTGATAGCTATGGAAACTACATGGAAGTTTCCTAAACCTTGACCAACCGCTGGGAGAGCCTGAGAACGCTGTACACTCGTGAGCTGTGAAGAGTATTTGCCCCTTTCCTATACTTTTCCCAGATCATTTTCACTAAGAAACACCATCTCTCATAATAAAACCTCTCTGGGTATGCACCATCACAAGTCTGGGCTGTTCCCTGAGCATCCTCTCTTCATCTGCTCTCATCATTCTCCATTACTGTTGATAGGAGAATCCCCCCTCAGCTCTGCTGCCACAGATGCTTTCAAGATAATCTAAACGAGAAAAATAAATTGTTGTACATAATGTACATATCAAGTACCAGAACTGGTCTGGTACTAAACAAACGTAGAAAAGCCTGTACCTTTCCACAGGTCTCAAATTTTGAAGTGAATGATCAGAAGAGACAACTCCGCTCCAGAGACTGCTTTGTAGATTAGTCTGCACTTTGTAGAGAGCTCATAAATGAGGGGTTCCCCTTGGTAACACTATCCAAGGAAAGGATTAGGTGCAAGAAATGACATTCGGGATTGCAGCCCGTACTTTGGAATGGTCCTGTTTACTTTGACAGGCAGGACCTGGATTCAGAAGTATAGAGAAAAAATAGTTTGGGGGTAATCAAACAAGCACAGAGTACCCTGTTCCTTTGGGAATGGCAAATCTATGCCCAATACACACTGCTTAATAAGGACAGGCTGCCCTCCAAGATGTGCTCAGGGCTTCATAAGATGGGGGTTTCCCGCAATCGGCAGTATTCACCCCCGAGCCACAGTGATTAGGAGCAGGTTTTCAGCGTGCGGCTCTCCTCGGCTGCTGTGAGATAGCGCCCAAAATTAAAGGGCAAACAGTGGGTGGGGAAACCTTTTATGAGTCCAGGAAAACCACTGTGGGCTGTAACCTTTAAAAGGAAAAGCAAATGCCCGTGCTTTCAAATAAGTCCACCTTGAGTATGAAGAAGCAGAACGAGCCTAGCACTTTATAACACTTCTTAAACACTATCCAGCAGTAACATTTTAGATCCTACTAATCTGGTATTTATACTGCAGTTTTATATAGCTACTGCGTTCCTGTTCAGGCACAGGCATGATTCATGGGTTTTTTCTCTTGTGCTTCCCCTTCTTTCTTCTTTTTCTCCCCAAAGCCATTTACTTTACTTTTGAACATATCTGCAAAGGGATGAGGAAAAAAAATGGAGATTTGGGAACAAAAATATCAGTTATATAACAGAAAATGTCTAAATTATGCAAACGAAAGGTGGAAAAATCCCAGAATAAGTATAAAACTGCAGGCTATGACTGAGGCTATAATTCAGTTCTGCAATAGCATTTAAAAGGCCTGAAGACTATAAAACTGTAGCACAATATTTGCAGTACTGATATGAGCTCTTTCCAGGATATATGAGCTACAGAATTAGGTAGAGCCTCAGTTCTGCAAAGCACTTAAGCATGTAATTAACATTATGTAAGCTTAAGTCTCCCTGGTTTTAGAGGAATTTAGGCACACATAACTATCCTGCAGAACTGGAGGTGTCAAAGCCAGACCCTGAGCTGACCGTGCTGTTTCAAATGAGCTACAGTGTACTTCAGATGAAAGTCCAGATTTAATTCCTCAGTTTTGCTCTGCTGCATTAAAGAAAGCCTCTATTAACCTTTTCTTACTTCTTGAAAGGATATACAAAAGCAATCCATAACTTTTAGTAGGACCTCACAGAATGCAATTTTGCCTACTGGCTGAGCAAGTCCAGAAACAGAATTCAGGAGTGGAGATTAAACTGCTTTATCAGCCTTTTCCTGCCAATTTAGATCGCCCACCAGCTCTCTATGTTTCTTGATACAGCAGGTGTACATTAGGTATACAAAAATACATCTTTTTGGATGGAAAAATGTTGATTATCTTCAGTCATCTCAATGTGAAACTATGTTGTAGACCATATAGGGGCATTTCTAGAACATTTCTAGAAAAGGTGATACATTTTTCTCATTCTACAGGAAGAAAAACAGCAACCGCTGGACCCTTCCAAGGTCACAATGTTGTAAATAGACTTTTAACTTTATCTTAAGTCCACCATTTCAGACCAATACAGTTCCTTTGCAGAAAATAAATTCCATCAGAGTTAAACAAAGAGCCATTCATCACATTTTCAGCTACATCCTTCGAGCTACCTATCTCCTTGCTTATGTAAGATCTCTCCAGCATATTGATGTTTTTCTGCAGTGCTTCTTAGCTGTATCTTTTCCTACGTGTCAGGCAGATAAGCCTTATGCACAAGGAGTCAGTTGGATTACCAGCAAACTGGTTGGCAAAGCGAGTGGTTCATCACAGTCTAACAAGTTTTATGAGAAAGTCACTATTCTATGCAGCCCTTTTACTCAAAAGGTAACAGGATTCACTCCAGCTTAAATCTCATCATATACTTCTTTTTCTTAAACAAGACTCTGTATGAGAGACAACATTTATTTAGGTTTATATTATGCAGAGTACAAAAAGCAGTAACTGAAATGATAAAACAAAAGGATGTCCAACCCTGTAACCAAGGAATACAACTGGCACAAGATTACATATCCATACCTTTGTATGTGTGTGTTGAAAAAAAACTGCTTACAACAATATGAGTGGAAATAACTCAGAAATTCTCTTTTGAAATCTAAAATGAGGTCTTTTGGCCAGATAAAGAATGACCAGCCAAGTTCCTTGTAGCTCAAAGCATATGAGAAAATATCTCATGCATTTTCTTATGTCTGGATAGCCCCCTTGCTCAGACAGCTCTACATGTGGCTTTTACAATTACATGAATTACTTCTAAATTCACCTGTCAATGATTTAATTGTAACTTTGGCTGAAGGTGTAGATCAGATCTCTAAGGACTCTCTCTTAATTATGCCTTTTCCTAAAAGGAGCTCACTCTATATATTGTAGCACTTTTTAAATTTCTTTCATGCCTCCCTGATTGAGATAGCTTGAACCCCAGTAAATTTGGCTCAAAGCCTTAAAGAACTTTTCATTGTTCAGGCTCTTTCATACACGCGCTTTGAAGCGCTTTTTTCCTAAATAAAATTTTTGTGCATTCTTCTTTCATCCCACAACTGTATGCATGGAGGAAAACATATGCCCAAGCATAACTACTGCTTGAGAAGCAGATTATATACATAAGTGGTGAAGATTTTATTCAACATAGACCAAATCACTAAAATTTCCAAAGGTCAAAAATATAATTTTGTCCCTCTTGTATTATTTTGGGATGGCTAAGGGACTTATTTTATAAAGACTATTTTTATATCTGTATTCCACTTCTAAAAACCCTAGTACTGCTTGTGTCTGTAGCCCTGCTAACACACGTGCTGCTCAGTACTGCAAAATAACAGAAATAGGTACTATGTCCAGCAAGAGAGACACACTGCAAAAAGCTGACATGGGTATGAGAGAGGACAATATGCCCTACTTACATGATATACATTTATATTAGGAATCTACAAATATGTATTGTATTTGTACGCACGTGATTCAGACACGTAACATGAACTGCCTTTCTACTGGCATCACGACTGAAGAGAGTTATTACAAGGCACACAAAAAAGGCATATAACAAATAATATCTTGCAAATTGAGTAGGGAAATCACTGCATGCACAGAATCAAGGAAAACTGTGAAATATATTTACACACACACACGCTCACTCAAGACAGAGATTTAAATCTTTTACACCAAGACAAACCGTACCTGAAACAAACCTTCAAAAGTGCTCAATCTGGCCAAATGTTTGTTCCCAAGCATCTCATTATCCTTTAAGACTGGCAAGTACAGGCGCTGCAAAGCTCTATCAGTGAAGGTTTCAGCAACGAGCTAAGGTTCTGGGTTAAGTGGCTGCTGAACACCAGTTATTAATAGAGCATTCATTTTGCACACTGTTACTGCCATATCAATTACCTCACTTCAACGCTACAATAAACAGGCTTCAGCTCAGACAACCTTGCCTTGCCAAGGCCAGAATCCACCCTTACTGCTGCAGAGGAACGAGAATGCCAAATACTGCACTTCACCAGCTGGGCCACACATTCAGACATCTCTTTGCACAGATGATCAACTTATATCCAAAAAGAGGAGGGGAAAAAAAAATAAAAAAGCTGCCTTTAGAAGGGAATATTTCATTTTCCACATGGCGTTACTGCCCTGTGCAAGCTCCCATTGCAGGTCCCAGAAGGAAGGGAAGGAGCCGCGCTGCCCAGGGTGCTGGGAGGATTTGGCCAGCCCTGGCTCAGAGCCCCGCGAGGAGAAGGCCGTTCCCAACAGAGGCCGCTGCAGCCCACGGAGCGGCCCGGGGCAGCGGCCGCGCGGGTCCCGCTTGGCCCCGGGAGGTCTCGGCTGGGGCTGCACAGGCAGCAGCACCCCCTGCGCAGGCGCTCCAGGGTGCAGTTCAAGGCTTAGCCGCTGCTCTGTGCATTGCAGCCTCTCTTTGCCTTGTGCAGAGACATACTTTACATGCTAAATTCTCTTCCCTACTTACTCCACAACTTGCCTTTTCTCTCTTTTTTTTTTTTTTGGCTGTTTATAAAGTTATTATAGTGGACATACAACAAGCAGGAAATACTGTCTGCATACTTTGCAATAAAAAGTCATTCTCACAGCCCGTTTTCATTTGTTTCATATATATATATATATTTTCTAACCATAAAGAGCATTTTCATTCCTATGCTATTAATAGTCATTGACAGTTGTCTCATATTAGTTAAATGTGAATGCTTGGAGATATTTGTGAAGGCTGTTACAAAAACGAGCTCAATCCAGTGCAAATGCAGCTAAGATGGTGACACCGCACTTAGCATGGCACCAAGTAGGACAATCCTGTACAACACACAAGAGCAAAGAGTGCATTAGCACTATTCAATCTCTGCATTCACAGTCGTACTCATTTGGTTACAGAAAGTGGCACCATACCCTCCTTTAGTCATAGCTATAACTGCTTTTTCTGATGCAATATTTGCAGAGAGCACTTTTGTGCTCTTTTCAGCATATCAGAAACTTGTTATTGGACTGACACTCACTCAGTTGCGGCAAGTCCCAGAGGGCAGCAAATTAAAACTTGATTTTAACTTAAAGTGCAGGAAAGACCTTCATCTTCTTAAGAGCTCTCATAATCAGTGAAGACATTCCCTGAGCACAATGGCTGGAAATCCTGCCTTCCCCTTCTCCCCAGCAGCGGGGCAAAGAGCTCTGCTCGCAGGAGTAGCCGCTTCCTGCTCGCTGGTTCCTTCCTCCAGCCACAATGAGCAGCTGAGCCGCAGCGGCGCTTCGAGCGAGGGACGGGCGTGAAGCTGCCTCCGTCTCGGAGGGTGGGAGAGACACGGGTGCCGGCCGGCGCGCGCCCGACACTGCAGCAGGGAGCACCAGCCCCGCTGCGCCACGGCTCCGCGCGGACCTGCTGGTCCTGCCATAGGAAAGAGTGATTTTGGCAGAGGGTGCAGCAGGTTATCTCAAAACCTAGGAGAAGGGAAGGGTTGTGGCTGTTTTATTTATTTTTTTAAGAGTTCCCCTCTGTGGCTTCAAAGATTATTAGTTAATATTAAGTATTTGCCTAAATGCTCTCATTTTCAAACCACACGTGAAATCAGATTAAATACGTTCTACACAGCTAATTTCTCTGAGCCTTCTCCAAGTTGTTTAGCCCAACAGTTTCTAGTGAGCCAAAACTCTATTGCACAGCAACTGTAAGAGCGACCAGTGAGACTACAATGAATCAAGACGACGACACACGCGCAGCCACTAAAGAACCCCCTCCTTACTGTGCTCTTGCCATCACATTTCAAAACCTACCCTAAGAGCATTAGAACAGCGTTAAGGCCGGCTGGTGCCCTCGGAGCTATCACCTGAGAATTATTACCCCTTCCTAAGTGAGGCAGGGGCAGCGCGTTATCAACGTTTGGCGTACGTCAGCACTAGTAAACTTTAATGGCCACAGGAACATCGATGGCATTGGCACTGACCCGATTTCACAGCATCCATCGACAGCTTTGACACTGCTGCTCCCCTCTTACAGACATACAGAGAAAGGAAAACTGTGGAATAACTGGGAAATTGCTGTATCTTTGATTTGCATATGGAATAGGCAACTTAAATGGTTTGTAAATCTATGCTTCATTAAAACATGCGCATTAAAATAGCTTTTTAAATTACCCGTTAATGGTTCATTAATAGTTTGATTAATGGACAGCCAAACCATGGCTAGGAAGGTTCAGGTACTTGGCCAAGTGCAACAGTAGTTTTTCCCCCACTCACAGGGGAAAGTCCATGATACCTGGACTGACATCCTGCTACAGAGCCAAGCCTGGAGCTGGTCTGCATCTGGCATTTAGATCAAACAATTCTTATCATTTTAGAAAACCCTGGGAAGTTATTTGACTTCAAACCATCAGCATTTTCCAATATTAATGATGGGGTAAAATGTGAGAGGCAGCATACAGAGGGCAAGACCAAGAGCAACAAGGCTGACGGCAAACTGATTATCCTCCAGCTTTTGGTATTATAATAATAATTATAAACACAGAAAGTCTAAATGAGATAGCTCCTACTATTTTAAACATTTTTCCAGTGCATTCAGAAAACTTAAGAGATCTTTCTACATCTGGGGTCATTTTGGTAGAAAGACAACCTTTTTTCCTGTTCAGAATGAAAAAGCAAGCTCTTCAGGAAATGGAGTTAAAGGCTGGCTGTGCTCAAGGCAATAATTCCATCAGTATTTCAAGAAGGTTAAATCTGAAATCAAGTAATTATGAAACCAAATATACGTCTGCAAATGAAAGTGTTAAGCACGATATCTCAAATGAGCACAGAAAAAGCCACGCATCTTTTAAAGAACCATATGTTTCTGCTATTAAAATATCCACAGGAGCTTCTATAGTGATTAAAAACTGCCAACCAACTGAGCTAAACAAGTTAATTAGCACTAAATAAGCTTCCAGTGATCTGCAATTCGAGGCATTACCCTTTGTTTTAGAAAATAAATAAAAACAAAGGCTACTTTAACTTCATACATGTATATGCATGCCTGTGTATATAAATAAGTTATTTATTTATACACTGTACCACACATACTATGGTAAAACAGACAAAGAGCAACCCTGGAATGAATTTCAGCTCGTTTCTCTTCTACCATATTTCTCATGCTTGTTCCCTTACAACACACAGCTCGCATGCGACAACAGCAGCCGGTGTGCGATCATTGCTATACCAAATGCAAATGCTCATCAACAGGAAATCTACTTTTTGTAACTTTAAAGAAAATATCTGAGAGAACTGAATCAAAATGCCCAGCCATAGCCAAAAATGATTCCCAAAGATGCCCTTTTTTTCTCTTCACTTTTGAGATCTCAAACTGCTTGAAGTTCTTTGTCCTATTTTAAAACCATCTTCCAACTTAGTTGTTATTAGAGTATATATCTCAAAAAAAAAAGGCAATCCATACCAAAGAAATCCCTGACATCAGTCTATTCGTTTCTCCCTAACTGTGGCCATCACCACACACACACACAAAACCTTATACTTCATCCAGTCCTACAGCATGATGAACAGGGGAAGTATTTATTTTACTATTGCAAATAGATCTAGGCAAATACCAAAAAAAACCTACTATAAACACTAGTTGAAATTTTAAATTAACCTGCCATTGTACGTATGAGCATCTGTGTTTATTTTCTCTGAATATTCTATCTACTGGCAGCATTTCTAAATGAATAAAGTTCCTGGCAGCACAAATCATGCAAACTCTTATAGTTAAAGAAAAAAAATAATATGCACAAAAAAGCAAAATGCAACAATAATAAATGCAAAGGAATAAAGTAAGGGAAGTTCATGAAACACATCTTATATCAGTACAGGATGTAGGACCATGGAGCCAGTGACACAACATTCAACCAGATTTCCTATTGCCAGTAATCACAACTAATTGCTCATTAATGAGCTGATGAAATAATTTGACAAATTCTTTGTGGAATACATTTGGGAAAAATACCATCCATCAGTGACAATTTGTAGACATGAAAAAAGAAGAAATTAGTCAAATTATTAGTACCAAATTATGAATAAAGAATGAATTTAGACAGGCATTTCAAATGACCAATGTGTGCAAATGAAGAACATTAATAATAATTGTAGAAATGCAGTCTCGGTACGTTCTGCAGGTGCAGTGAACCAAATGGCTTCTTTCAACAGAGAGCCCTGGTTTTTTCCCTGTTCCTCATGGAGACACAGAAAGAGAGAAGAAAAAAAGAAAAAAGCAACTGTAGCTTTTATACACCTTCCCCCTAAAAAAAAAAAAAAAAAAAAGAGGTGAAGGTGCCACTGCAGTCCCTGCTGCCCTAGTCGTTGATGGAGACACAGGCGCCTTCCCAAGCATTTTCCAAACTGCCTTATGCTGATTACTGCCAGCCAGCCCTGGCTGATGCTCCCAGCCTTACGTAACACGCCAACATCCTTACAGCGCTTTTTACCACTCTAACTTTTCTCAACAATTTTTAAGTCCCAACACAAACCCATGAAAACCACACATACATTCACAGAAACCGCTTTGCTTAACAAAATGATAGTTCACCCTCATACCTCTAATCACTGGAGGAAACTGTGCTCCCTCCGCTCCCACCTGTCATTATTATCGAAATTGCACTGACATTTTTTTGGCATTACTGCAACTACAACAGGAAAGAACATACTTTAATTTTACTGGTACCAATCAATTCCTTTTGCAGCATTGCCTCTTGTGTTTTGACAAGATTATTTAATTTAACTGCATGTCAAGTGGTGCTTCAGCAGAGTAGCACCTTGTATTTCAGATGTCTACTACTTTACATATATATACACACATATAAATTCCATGACAGGCATAGTCATACTTAAAAAACAAAGCTCATAGAGAGGCTTCAGTATGAAAATATGCCAGGACCTCTAACCCCTGGGAACTAGAGGGAGTCAGTGTGGTTATCCAAGAAAGGAAATGAGCATGCATTTGAGAAACCCAGCTGTAATGGACATTTCCTTCATCTTAGCAAGATTAGCACAAAGTAAACAGTCTGCTACTGCATTAGAGATCTTGAGTGTCATTAGAGCTAAAAGAATTCAGGTAGGTGCAATATAAGTATTTTTGCAAAGATAAATTGGTAGCAAATATATGGTAAATGAGACAAGCCTATAGCCATGGTGATTTTGTTTTTAATTAGACCAATTGATATTGTGGAGGAAAACACAGAAGCTTTTTCACCCCAATTTCTTCCTCTGTCTGAAACAGAAGCAGTAACTTTAAGTGCCATCTCAAATCATTAATATTTTTAGTCTGACTTGCTGAGCAATCAGTTTGACAGAAAGTAGGTGGCAGCAGAAGGAGATAATAGCAAAAATATTTTTTCTTGAATTACTATGCAGTAGGAAGGACCAAAACCTTTCCTAAATACAGCAACACAGCAAAAACTGTTGGACTAAGCACCTAGTTTACTTTAGCCATGATTAGTCAGTCTGAATGAAAATGCCCATCGGTGTTAATTTATAATAGCCTTCTAAAAATTATTTCCACACAATCAGGCCTTTAAATTACCTTTTTTTAATCATCTGTGAACCACACACATTTAAACTGTTTTACACATACATAGGGTCCTGTTCAGTTCTGGTTTAGACACACCACCTTGACTCAGTCTTCGCAGTCACGCATTCAGTGTTTGCTAAATCCATACAGGTGCTGCATTGCTTTTGGCCATCAATATGAGCTTAACAGCGAGACAACGCTCATAAACTGCAAAATCATAAATTAACCGGCCTTCACTGGGGTTTTCTGCTAGCATTTGAGGTTCTCTGACATTTAATAAACAGGGGTCCTGAGCATCGTGTCTCACACTTTGAATGTTATTACTAACTCTTTGTTTTTTGTGATGAATGTGTATCACTTTCCTATTCAAAGAGTAGGTTCATCCTTTGCCCTTCAATATGATCATAACAAAAAAGTTAAAAGTTTGCATACCTTATGCAAACCAAATCCTGCTGCTCTTCCCTGCCTCTTCCCCATCTCTGCGTTTCCCTCCCTGACGGTGCCCATAACCAGGCCAGCCACCCACCTGGGAGGGACCAGACCACAGTTTCCCCCCTCCTCACATCATTCTTGCTATTTCCACCATTTTTTTAAACCATACGATCCCACTGTTGGCTCCTATTTAGTTTGTGATCCACTCTAGACTCTTGTCTAGACTCTTTTCTGCTCTGCTGCTGCCTGGCCAGTTATTCCCCCTTTGCATCTGTAGGTCTGATTTCTCCCTTCTAAACGCAGCACTTTGCAGCTGTCCTCCTAAATTTCCTCCTGCTGATCATAGACTCTCCACTTGCCAAGCCCTATCCCCACTAGCAACCTCTCCCCACTTGCTACCACCTGAGGATTTTATAAATTTAATCCCAATTACACTGACAGAAGCAGCAAGAAACTTGCATCATGGTAATTTTGCCAATATCTCAGCTTTTCAGATTACTACCCTGAATAAGCCATTTTTTGCAGGGGCATAAATACCACCGTTGATTAATTTTCAGAGTCTGAGGTGGAAATCATGATGCAATTTTTGTTCCTAAAGAGGGGAAAAAAAGAGCTAGACCTAACAGCCACCAGCCTACCCCATGCTTGGTAACGAGCTGGAAAACCTGGGAAACAGTCAGAAACGTTATAGAAATAAAGACAAAAAAAGCAACTACTCGCCTTTCCCTCACCACCCCATGGCAGCAGGGACAGGAGACAAGGGCCACGAAACAAAGGACAGAGGAAAAAGGCCAAAACTGCCGGTATTTGCCCCTGGTGAGCCCTAGCTGCCTTTGGCCACGGCCTCCGCAGGTGCCGCGAGGTGGAGCCGGCCGTTAAAGCCCCCTCGTGCTCGTGATTTTTCCAACATCAGGGTTATAACTGATAACACAGATAAACAGAGCTTGATTTCTCAAGCTGCATCCAGCTCCTCTCCCGCTTCTCCAGTGCACGCGTACAGTGCTCGCACTCCGGCCACGTGGGATCTCATCCATCCTCCCAAGCTTCTCGAAAGGCGTCTCCAGGAGTTTTGGTTTTTTTCTTTTTTCTGGTTACTTCCTTACATTGCATCAGAATTAACTAAGAACCTTGGTGACTCATAACCATTTATTGCCATTTTTAATGTGTTCTTTCAATAGTACGATCCAAAAGCCTATGTGCCTTGTGCAACTATTAGTAATGTCAAGTACCTGCCTGCAGTTAGTCCTTTTTTTTGGCCCTTTGGATCTCAGGCAAACACCATGAGGATGGCGAGCTGCGCTTTCACAAAGCCAGGCTGAAGCCAGGATTTGAGGGAGTTTTAACTACTGTTGAGAGACCTCTTCTATACATTAGCCTTTAGCCCTTTGGACCAAGACTAAAATCTTTCTTAAAACAATTACAAGCAACCCTATTGCTTATCCTATTTAATATCTTTTTTAAAGTCTGTTTCTCTCGTCAGAGAGCATAGAGACACACGCACACTGGTCTGCATTGATTTTAAAGTCAGCGCAGTACTGAAGTACTCTGACAGAGTTGTGTATTTAGCAGAGGTGGCTGAATTATTAACGGCAAACTATCTAGCAAATGTAGACACGCTTCCCTGGCTGTTCTGCAGTCACACTGATGACCTGGTTATGTGACATCCTGGGAACAGAAGAGGAGCCTTTTCTACTTGTCTCTCCTAGATCCTAGCTGCTGTGTCTCGTCTAAATGTTCCCTCAACAAGAGTTAAGAGTGAAGAAACTATTTGAATGACAGAATGCCTAAGGTTGGAGGGGACCTCTCGAGGCCATCTAGTCCAACCCCCCTGCACACGCAGGGCCACCTAGAGCACGTGGCACAGGGCAGCATCCAAGCAGGTCTTGAA
>JAWLRI010000126.1:604218-671747 GCA_034781795.1 Crypturellus tataupa | reverse complement strand
CTGCATCCAAGCAGGTCTTGAAGATCTCCAGAGAAGGAGACTCCACAACCTCTCTGGGCAGCCTGTGCCAGTGCTCTTGTCACCCTCACTGTTATATCCAGAACAGTAACTCTGCTATTCACCAGAAAAGCTGGGGAAGAAGGGTGAAAGTCCCTCACTTTCATCAGTTCTATTGGATTACTGCTTTTTGTCTGCACCTTTTTATTCCAGCTGTGCTTCATGCTGGAGCTCTCAGATCCTACATTTGGTTCCTTAAAGACAGCATTATGAGAAGGTTTGCAGTTTTGGGCTGTGCTTTTTACCTTGCTTTATGACTCCTCCTTTTCAGTCTTGTACTCACAGTTGCAACCTGTGAGAAACTCAACAGGCCTTTTATGTAGAGGATTTACTTCTCAATATTCAGTTTGGGACCTAAGTCTTCCAGATTGCTTCAGCAACGTCTCTTTTCTAGTTGCTAACACACCCACAGCTCTTATCTGAATGATTAATTTAATTTTGAATTTTTCCTACCTTTAGTTAGGGCTTGACTTTCTATATGTCTCAGCAAAACTATTCAATGCAACAGCTACCTCTTCAGACAAGCTACATAAATAAAATAATTTTGTTTTTTTGTTATATATAGTCACTTGCCTACCTTGTCTACCTAAGGCTAATCAGTAATCAGCTTGCCTTGAGTTTTCATAATGATACATACGTCTCTCTCCTTTGTACAAAATCCATTTCAAATCTCATTTTTATTTCAGCTAACACTGTCAATAGGGAAGGTAATCTCTTTGTTAACATGACACTTGATACAGAGGCAAGTTGCCTGGTGCATGTATAGTAACAAAAGCAAAAACATGTTTTGTGTCCTTCTTCCTAGTTACCTTTAGACATTTTCAATGCCTTTTCTAGAATCTCTCTGGTATTATTCAGATTGATCAAAGACAACAACTGATTTCTATTATCCTTCCACATCACTGTTTTGAGCACACAAGTAGTGCCAACACTTTACTGCATTGCTTCATAATCATAGCATTTATACCATGTTTTGATTCGTATGTTTGAAAGCACATGAAAAATAGATGTACATTAGAAAAATAAAAAAAAGATAAATATATGTGAGTGAACTGTTTTCAAACAATTTAAAGCCTGCATCTCAAAGCCAAGACAAAAAAATACGAGCAAAGCCAGAAGAGCATGACTTAGCCCAGACCTGGTACTGATAATTAACATGACTTCCATATGAACACTAGTTTGACAGATATCATAACCTACAAGGCACTAAAGCTCTACAAAGCTCGCAGCACACACACTGCCTCAGACGTGCTTTTCTAATTCTGCACATTTGGGTGGGCTTGGGGAATTCAAAATAAGTGGTGTAAACAAAACAATTTCTATTGTCTTATGAACTGAACTGACCAAAATACAACAAAGTGCAAGGCATGAAAGAAAGCATGGAAGAAGAATAGTATTATGATGTGTTTTTTATGCTTTGGCATTTCCCCCTTTTTTTAATTACTGTAATGAGTGGCAAATGACGGTGTCACCCTAACAGAAAACAGGAGGAGGCAGAAAACCATGTACTTTGTGTGGCTAATGGAACAGATTGCTGTGTCTCTATATCGGTAATGAGTTCTTTGCAATTCATCTGTTAAACTTTTACTCAAAAAGTAAAAGCAATGGAAATAGAAGTCTAACACCTATAGAATATTTGGAAAAGCCCTTGTTTTTCACTCAAGGTTAAAGACAAGAATTGAATGAGAGGATCAGATTTTCATTTGCTCATAAAGTCATCTTCTTGATTCTGGGAAATGGAGAAAGCAAATTCTAATTGGGAAACTGAACTTTACATCTCTTCAGTTTTGCATAATTAGAGCCATTCACCTGGGCAATCAAGGGATATATCTCCCTATTAACAGTCTTGTGACTGAACCAAATGCCCAGTTTTTGTGCAGTGGTGGGTGTAACCTCAGTTTAGAAGTGGAAATTCCAGAGAGGAAGTCAGCAGTGCCGCTGTGGAGATAGTATTTTAAGAGAGATTTAAAAAAAAAAAACAAAACAAAACAACACAGCCGTATCAATCACAACAGGGAGACTGAGGATCAGCATTACCAACCTGTGGCTGCCCATGCTTGGCTTCTCTCTCTCTAGAGCAGCAGGTTTCAAACACAGAGTGCACACGGAGTTACTGAAACAGACAGAAAACCAGAAAAGATAAAAAACCTTGCACGAGCACTGTGCTATGGCTTGAAAAAAGGTGTGTGCGTGAGGGAATGGTAATGATATTTGATTAAATACAATATCCTCCAAAATCAGAACCATTGTTATTCTGTAATGTCTTTATGAAAGAGATAACAGATTCTGAGGAGAAGAATAGAGAGAAAAATATAAAGCTCTGAAAATGGACTGAAAAAATGTAGATAGAGCTACAGTAGGAAAACGGACTGAAAATGTAGATAGAGTACACCAGGGACTGCAAAATCAACACCCTCACTTTCACACAACAGCTAAACATTCAGCATATCACATTTACCAATACGTCTAACAACGTGACCATGTCACCACCACCATGTTTCAAGTGAAGTTATCATCGCTTTAGCATATCTATGAACTCTAAACCAAGAGCTTCAAAGTACTTCCCTTGCTGGTTTGGATCCCACCAACAAATAAAAACACTGAAGTAGCTCATATCTGGGAATCTGAGTTTGTCTCTCTTCCCACCAACAAGAACTTATTCTAAGAGGTTCTGACTGTGACTCATTTCTCCAGAGTACATAGTGGGCCAGCCTCAGCCGAAAAGCAGTGCATCCTGTTCTTGATTATATAAATAAAGGGGCCAGCTTAAGTCACTTTTTCTTTCCTTAAAGTGATTTCTGTACTAGTGAAAGACGCCAAAATGACAGCTCTGTAAGATAAACTTTACCACTAATCGCAGAGTGGAAACAGTTCGGCACAGAAGTCTAGCACACTATAGAAGCAGGATTGGTGGTTTTCTTACTGTCCTGCCAATGCATCTGAACCAGCAGGAGTCCCTGAGCTATTGCTTTCTTGTTTGTATTCTCAGCTTAAGAGCTGCTACATCAGGGGCTTTTTTAGTTTTGGGGTTTTTTTTGGGGGGGTAGGGGGACTGGAAAAGTGGAAAGAGCCTTCACTAAAGCAAAAATATGGCATACAGCCCCAAAGTGAGAATCCAATTCATGTAGCTTAATCAGATAACAGGCAATTGTAGTCACTTCATTTTCCATTAAAATCTTTATTACACTCTTGTTTTCAAAAGCACATCAGCTCTTGAATTGATTTCAAGGCTGCATTTCCAGGATAGCATGCCAAACTGGTTTGCAATCAGTAACAGATTCATAAACTAAACATTTAACAATGCTTAAGTTATTAAAATTGGTGATGAGAAGACATTTATTCAGGTGTCATGGATATCTCTGTAACAAGTTACCATTGAGATTCAACCTGCTTTTTAGCATCACAAATGGCAGAGAAGATCTGAGAGCTACTGAAGACAGCAGCTCAGAAAAGTCTTATGGTCTGATAACAGACAGTGAGTCTACAACTACTTGGAATGCAATGTGGCATTAAACTGCAATCTTTCTCTAAAGAAAATATATGAAGCAAAATGTTAAATCACAAACCATGACAAATTTGTCTAGCTGATGAGTGGTTCCAGACCAATAGCCTTAAGCTTCCAAATTCTTTCTGCTCACAGAATTAAATGATACAGATGGAAATGGAAAGCAACAAAAAGTATAAACATGAAAAACAAAATCAAACACGTAATTAAAGGCATCTGAGAGTTCATGGCCTTTACTGCCTCCTAAGAACAGACTGTCTGGAAAACAAGATAGATAATATTAATGAAGAATCAAAATATAGGAGCTGAAAAATTGCAACATTTCTCTGACTAGACCTGATATTTTACTGCCAACAAAAATTCTCGTTTCCCTGAAACAGAGAGTCAGTGCAACTCTGAACCAGATCTCACTGCAACTCTTTAACCCGATCTTCAGACAACAGCTAAAATTTTACTTCCATTTTCATAGAATAATACAGCAACTCGCAGCAGCGTCCCTGGTGAGATTCCCCGAAGGAAGGATTTTGCTGATGTCAGGAGAGGTGGCTGCTGCCTGGGTTTCAAGGCAGCTCCCAGGCAGCTGGAGCAGGGCAGTTGCTCCCTCTCACCGTCTGGCCGTGGTGGCCGGGCTTAACGCAAGCTGGGCAGCTCGCCAGAGAGGTTCGGCTGTTTAGCAGTGACCAAACCGGGGTCTAGGAAACCCAGGTGAAGGTGAGATGAGGGAATGAGAGTTACTTACAGCACAGCTCAGGAAGAAGTTTAGACTACAGAAGGATTAGAGATTTGTAAAGTTACCCTGGGGTAAAGCAGACAATGATTTAGCTCAGTTCTGCTGTTCTGCTCAAACGGGGCCTGAACACAGGCAATTCAATCCACTTCACCATTTTAAGAAACGCTGTGCTAATTTGAAAATAGAAAAGGTGAGTTTTAGTAGAAGGACATCTTTGTTATTTGTTGCATTTAAGAGATTCTTGGCATGATTAGCCAAAATTCCTGCTTCCTATTCCCCTACTCCTTCTACCCGCATCATGCAGCAGTTGTGCCTGCTTCCTTCTCCCTGCCCAATGCAAGCTGTTTCAATGATGCTTTACAAAATATGTTCTTGGACTGCAGGGCCCTTCTGAAGAAACGCCTTACACACATGCACAATATTACTGTCATGAGTATTGTCAAGGAAACACCAGCTCAAAGAGAAATGCAGCAGTTGCTAAGAAACACTACAGCAATACTGCAAAGGGAAGGGAAAGATCAGCTACTTGTTTACTCACAGATATATATATATATATTTCTTTTTTTTATAAATGCTCATCCCTGTGATTTGGTGTATTTAACATCTCCAACCATACCTATATCTTCTTAATAATTAATTCTATTTTTCCTCCTAAAAAAAATCCCTATCTTCTCATTGCTAATTAAATTTCCCTTGTGCTTTAAGACCACAAATGAATTAAAATCCCTGGATTTTCAGAGAATAAACTGGTAAACTTGGGTGCATTTTGTCGCAGGCAGACAGATAGGCCCCCACTTCCTTTATCACAGATCACTGTTGCCAAAAGAGGTATCTGATGTATAGAAATATACTTCCACTGTAGATTAGCTCAAATAGATTTTGTATCAGGCCTTCTGATACAGAGAGGTTTTCCATAAAGTAAAATAAAATAAAGTTTAGCATACCTTCAAGCAGGTAATATGTGCATAGCTGCTTGAACAATGCACCAACAGGAAATCAACATTCCTGAAACTTTTGCAAGCAATAAGCAACATAAAGATAACACACAGTGTGTTATGTAAGCCACTCTGGTTAACAGAATAATGTTGTCAGTGTGCCCTTTCATTCTCTGTCTTTATTGTAAAATGAAAAGAATTTCCTCCATGTAACTGATACAAATGAATAAATGATGTCTGAGTGGGAACAACAACAAAAATCAGACAGAAAATACCAATTTTATTTGGACTGTGTCTCATTCCTACTTTATAGGGAACAAGACAAAACATACACTAGGAATATTTTACAGAACTTGCCAAGATAAACAGTTAAAAGGTGTCACGTGAAAGAACAAAACCAACTAGAAAACATCCTGCAAAATTTTAACCTGTTCCTTTTGTACACATGTAGCAAAGTAGGAAATGCCTATGTTAAAGACCAAGGGAAAAAACATTTTCAAGATAGCATTTAGCAACTGTAAATGCTTCATTTTCTTCACAAGTTTCTGGCTCAGAAATTATGAAAGTCCCAATTTGTACAGCACATGAGAACAAGGTTTTACAAGACACTCATGCTCACAAGAGGAGAATTATCTTGTATTTAGGTGAATTAGAGAACCTGTGGAAAACAACCACCCAAATAATTAAAGACTACAAAGATTATACCTATAAAACAAGACAGAGTCTAGAAAAAATATTAAGCTATAAAGACAACACCAAAATTGAAAAACTTAATTTACTAATATTTAGCACCGCCACTCTAATAGTATTGCTGCAAATTGCAACCTTCATGGAGAAGAACAAATGAAAAAGAGAGCCTTGACGTTTTATACTGACACTTGTGTGAGTCAGCAGCACAGTTGACTACAGTTGGTTGAAATTTTTCATAACTTATTCTCATTGTAAAACTCCATAGAAACAAATCATTTTCAACAAACTTTCATTTAAAAAAAGAAAATCAATAGAAAGCCTTTCAGTCAGAGGAAATTTCTTCCCCTAAGGTTCACTTTTATACTGCAATTTATATCAAACAAAGCAAGCCCAAAACCCAGCTGTGATTATTCTGGTTGGATTTTTAAGAAACACAGAGCATTTTGACTGACAACAGCAACTATGGCATCCAAAGGATAAAAACATACCTAGCCAGACTCAAAAGTGGCCCTAAATGGATTCTAATGCATTGGAATTGTGGAGGCATCATTTGGAGTTGCACATGTCCAACTTTTTTTTTTTTTTTTCTTCTTCTGTTTTTTTCCCCCACTTTAAGATTTTACACAGACAGAATGGGAAAATTTTGTCTGTTACTGCTACAAAGTATGCCTAATGCTAACCAAATGAAATGGCCCTTAATTTTTTATCAGAAAAGAAGCCCTGCATCTTTAGCTCTGAAATTATTATCAGAAACAGCTGAAATGAAAGCAAAACAACCTAAAAAAAAAGTAACAAGAAAATAACCAAAATCTGCAACCTTGTAGCAGGAAGCATCTGTAAATTTTGATAATTCAGTAGTGTTAATCATCCTGCACACCCCTAACATCAAGGACAAGGAGAGAATCACTGTCCCGCAGTAAGTACATAGAGAACCAATTTTAAAAACTCTCATGGCAAAATTTTGAGATGTTAATATCATCATAAGAAGTTTTATATCAAGAAAACTGTCATGACTCTACCATCTCATTCCATGTCTGTTTCCATTAGGAAATGTAAAGGCTAAAATATTTTCCGTCATCCACTCTCCATAGGCTTGATACTGTATCCTTATATTGTGCTTATTTTAGTATGAAAAGTTTAGAGTGAAAAACTTGTCTTTAACATAACAGCTCATAAGAAAAGAAGCATCAATAATACTATCCTGAACAGTAATAGAAAGATTGATTATATCTGTTTAAAATTAGATAATCATCTAGTAATAGATTATATAGTTTTAATACCTTTCAAATATATATAAAAATGAAAATATAATGCAGAGATATATTATATATATTAAAAAAAAATGTTATCTGGCTAATAGTCATTACCCAAGTAATACTTTGGTTCATTAGCAAAGAAGAAACAAGTCTGTTCCATTCTGAACTAAATGAAGCTTCCACCCCAGAGCACAAACCAAACTTGAGGAAAGAAGTAGAGTAAGTGATTTAGGTCTGCTCCCCTACTGTAGAAGCAGAAGGCAAGAGTTTTGGGAAGCTTCTAATCAAGGATGAAGGTGAGAACTTTGTATAAACTTTAGAAAAGTTTCTGCAGTTTAGAGCCATTCAGATAGTAATTATGAACATTTACTATCAAATTTGAACACCTGAGAATTTTCCTTATCACTTTTGTTTGTAGTAAGTTGATGTAAAGCCTTGAATTGCAGTTTTAAATGTGCTGAGGAGGCTAAGAGGGTTCAGGGTTCCCTACTACAGCTCTAGTAGTCACAGCTTGAAACAGAAAAAAAATACACGGGAAGGTAACACCTATTCAACAGAGGCAGGAATCACAACACTGAGCTCAGTTATAGTCATGTTATGGACAGAGATAGGAAATGCACCATACAGATATATCACAAAAAAATTACATACTGAAGTAACTGGAACCACAAATCTACATTATAGAATGTATCATTCTACAGAAATTAAGGTGGCAGTTACCAATGTGGTGAAGCTGAACAATATACAAACCTAAGAGGTTTTTTCTCCCCTTATGGATTTATCTTTTTATCATCTAGCAAAGGAGAATCAAAGTAGGTGGTGCATTAGCCATTAGTTTTCTGAAAATTACTTCAAAAAATAGGAATCTTTCAGTGTCCAGTATTATCCTTCAAGCAACTTTCTTGTAGCTGCAATTTACTGATAAGAGCTACATGGAATAAATACATTATCATGTCTCCTCATCAGTTCTCCAGCTTTAGAAATATTGGTTTCCTGAGGCCACGTAGGGAATTTCAGCTTCCCCAAAACACTTCAGCAGCAGGAGCTGTAAATTTTAGACCATGTGGCACCTGGAATTTGATCATCTGTGTCACACGGTGTCAGCTCTTTGACTGCAGCACTCACTCTTGCAACTCAGCTCCTGTGAATTCTGCGACTGCCTGAGGTAGGCCAGGATTAATGGAGATCACACAAAACATAATTACAAGCTATATAATAAATACTCTGGAAATCAGAGAGAGAATTTAGAAGTCAGTAAAACCCATGGCTGTTCTCAGTTATCTTTGAATTCCTTGCAAATTCATCATTCCTTGTAGCCTTACTAGCAGCTCAACGTTTCTCAAATAAGGTAAATATCTTTTATTGAATTAAACAGTCTGAATAGCAAAGCTAGATCAGCCCTAATACCACAAAAACAAATAAGCATACTTTTTATTAATCATGTAATTTGAGTACTTATGTACCACAATTCTTAAACAGCAATCATCATAGGAAATGTAATGGACCATTTTAGTCAGACACAGTCACCAGGGTATCTGCTGCCAAGCAGATCAGAAATTGGCTCTGATTACTCAGCTAATTTTTGGTGACATATGTGATAGACAGATCAAGAATAGTGTACAGATTTAAAGAAATATTGCTTATCTTTAGCTCTCAGAAGACTATGAAGTTGCCTTCTATTGAGATTACATATTCAATGCTCGTACATTATTCCTCTGTTGAATATACAGAAAGGGATGCATATACAGAGAATGTGGAACACCTGGATGAACTCTGTGCAGACAGAATTCGCACAAGAGTTCTGGGAAAGCAAGGAAACCAGACAGTGAGCAGGAGGCTGCACTAGACAACCATCTACGATCCCCTTCTACCCCAAATATGCTGCACTCTCCTGTGCCCGTCATTCCTAGTCTTCTGCACTAGTGCATAAAAGGCAATCCTGGACACTAGAAATCTGTACATAAAGCATATGATAGACAGAAATAAAAATATTAATTCCAGTTTTCAAATGTGCTATGAAGAAAGGAAATAACAGTCTCCTTAAGGCCAATAGCCTCTCTCTGAACAATACCTACCGCCTTGCTCCACTTCCAAACCATTTTCATGCCTTCTCTCGTTAAGATTCTTCAAGTAAAATCATCCCAGCTCCTCCAGGTCACATGGGCCAGGATGAGCAAATGTCTGTCACTGATCTTGTTTTTCAGGCTTTGTTAGTCAGACATTTCATCTGCTGTTCCTGGTTTAAGCCAATGATGCAGTTCTTTCATATGTTACGATGCCAGGCACCATATGTAACTATCAAGGATGATTGCTGTAGCTAATTTTCAAGAGGATCTCCAAGTAATAGGCATATAAATGCTCAATTCAGCAATGAAATGATGTATATCTACTTGCACAATGGACTAACAGTTCAGAAGGGACATTATGGACTGCTACATAAAAAAATATACATTAGTAAATCATATTTCCTATTTACATTATCGCTGCATTTCAGATCAATACACTATAAACATACCAGTATTTTGGGCAGGTAGACAGACAGCCTTTTCAGGAAAATAACCAACTGCTTAGCAAGATCCTAACTAACACTAAACATAAAACCTTTCTCGAGGGTGCCGGGCCTATGCTCTGAAATGTGCAGGCGTAACAGACAGATGTAAAGTCCTCTTTTACTCACGCAGGCTTCTTAAGCCTCCACGCAGCAGCAGCAAGGGAAGGAAACGTTTGCAGAGCAGCTGTGGGGGAACAATGAGCGGAAGAAGCGGCCTGCAGGTGTCAACCCCCGGAGACAGCCCTATTGTGTCACACCTTCCTTGGGGTCCGAGGGACACGAGACGGGGGAAAAAAAAAAAAAACACACACCCCTCTGGAAGCAAGGAGAAGTTGTGTGCTTGTATGTCAGAGGTTTGCACAAACCCAGGCTAGCGCAGCCTCTGCTCCCTGGCCATCGCCGCAGTCCAGCCCTCCATGGCGCTGCCGTTGCTGCTCCTGGGGCTACAAGCAGCACGACACGTTCTCCCCTGGACAATGTAGAGCGTGCGGAAACCTCCACAGAGCACAAAACTAATGGCTTTGTCTCGAGGGAATAGTAATATTTACGGCCATGAAGAAATACTGCCAGGGGATAAAGCTAGTTGTTTGATGGCTTGTACTGGCCTAAACCCCATCAGCTCAGGAAGAAATTGCCGCCCCAACACAACATTTACTGTTGTTACATCTGAGGTGCTTGTCCTTATGTTCAGGACATGCCTTTTTTCATACAAACTGATGGTACAATATTTTTGGTAAGCTCTGGGTGATGCTCAGTTCATAGGGGAATCTGTAGTGGCACAATAAGCAGAGCCACTGAGCTATGTAGCACTGGGGTCGGTACACAAATAGCGCCTCTCCACAGCAAAAATCTTAACTACGGACAAGCAATACCATAAAAATAGCTTTCTCCATCTGCAGATTTCAGAATACTTCAAAAGATGTTTAACTACCATGATCCTTAACCTACAGACGCTTTAAAAAAATCTTATGAATAGTTATCTGGCACTTAGCAGACAGTTGCCATGGTTATTTAGCATCATTTTAGTAACCATTTTAGAGGCTCGCATTGAATAAAAGCTGGGGTGAGGCGAAACAGAGCAAGGGTTGCTGTTTGATCGTATTTTCCCAGATTTCACATTATGATGCAAGCTTCAAACAAAAAAAAAAAAGCATCTCTCCACATATTTTGTATCGCTTCAAGCCCTAAAATCATTCAAACCCTAAAATCATTCTCAATAGTTATACCGGTTATAGTGCAAAGACAGGGAACCTTTTAGACCTAAGTACAGACACAGACACACAAATCACTGAAGACTGAAAACTGATTCCATTTACTAAGAAAAAGCAGCACTTTGAAGACATTAGACTGTGTCATGCTATTCCATTAGAAAGCAGATGAAGTTTGAAGCTCTGCAGAGGCATTCAGATCAGGTCTATGAAGAGCTAGTTCTGACAAAAAACATGCTGACTAAGAAGAATTCCCTTCTATATTTAAAAACTGCAGCAGATGGTGCTAGCAGTAGGATGCTGCACCAAGTTGTTATGACGATGGACACTCTCACCTATCGCTCCAAGTCTAGAAATGGCACCACCGCTGTGCAGGTCTCAGCCTGAGCTCTGCAAGTGCTCCGAGTACTCGCAGGGTTTACTGAGTACCGAGTGCCTCGGGGCAAGCTTCTTTGGGGAAGATTCACAAACGACAGCCGCGTGGCTTGGCTGCGCTGAGGACATCTTTTAAAACGGCCATGAAGCTGGCGAGCTGCAGGCGGCTCTTACCGAGCAAACACTTCCCCCTGCTCCCAGCACAAGGGCCAGAGCTGCGGTGGCTGACAGGGTCCTGCAGCACCTCGGTCCCTCCGCGGAGCTCAAGGCACCGCGCTCAGAGGGCCTTCACCGGGGGGGAGGCTGCAGCAACTGCATCTTCCCAGGGAGTCAGCTGGAGCTGAACCCACTGCCCAATCCCTCCCTCTCCTCCTCTCCTGGGAGGCCCAGGGGACCCGGCGGCTCGCTGCCTTCCACGCCGCGCGCATCCTCCAGCGAGGCAGCCCCTCCTCGCCTGAAGGCTCCGGCACATTCACACCCACGTCAGCGCTCCAATCACACCCGAGCCGTTCGCTCCCGTCACCTCTGCTCTTTAGCAGCAAGCGCAACCGTCTGAGCAGAATGCGACAAGTCAGGGAGAAATTCCCTCCCAGCCTTCTAAAATCCCAAGTATTTTTTATGAGTTATTAAGCGCACAGCCCTGCTGAGTGATCATTTTGGAGCTGTAAAGGTATTCGCTGCAGGAATTTTTTATTCTTTCTCTCTCTTACCATGGCAACCAGAGTATCAAAGTACTTCAGAGTAACATAGTGCCTCACAGCATATAAAATAATGTTTATAGTACATTTTACTTGCTGCTTCTTTTTCCTTTTTATAATGAGTTAAGCATTTATAGAGCTCTTTAGACAAATATGGTAAAAAATAAAAAAAAATGTATACAGCAGTATTTTTTCAGACAGCTTTAGCAAGAGGATGAGGACATACTGTTCTTCTAATAGAATCAGTGGTCCAGAATGCCAATAAAGAAGGGACACGGCTCTTCTCTTAAAATCACAGGTCACTTCTAAAAGGACTTGTAAAAATACCAGGACAATTATTTCCAACTACGATCACTAAGGACAGTTTTGCATAGATTTGTGAATTCATTTACTTAGGCTTTTCCTCCGTCCCCAGAATGACAATGCTCAAGGATTGGGATCCTAGGCCTTCATATCCCATCTGCATGAGAGCAGTTTTCCCTAGTTTTTTAAAATAAGCAAGCAGCAGAGGGGAATATTGCTAGATCTAAAATACTGTGTATTTGTGGAGGAAGGGAATCGACAGCTGAAGGATTCCTACCAAAGTAAGCATCTAGTCCGTAGCATTAATCTCATCCCCAACTGGAAAGAGGAGATATTCTTTCCTAAAATAACTGAAATCATTACTAGAGCACTAAGAATTTTACTTACCTGTTAGCTTCATAACCCCATCAGTAGATACAGTAGTAATGACAAACCTGATTCAACAAAAATTTTGTACAATTAGTTGTCATGGTGATTTCCACAAAAAGAGGATGCTCCATTAGCAGGAACTATCCTGCCTCTCCGCTGTTATCCCAGCTAAGGCCACAGCATTATCTCTCATTCTTATTTGATCAAAAATAAATTCTTTCCCTTAGGTAATGTCTTACGACATCTGCCCTGCCTTCATTATATATACACACTTTTTCTATATTTTTATCACTACAGAGTACAAGACAGAAAATGGAAAGACTAAAATCTCTTTTCATACCTTAGAAAATTTAAAACTAGTAGCAATCAATTGACTAACTCTTAGTGACTTCAGAGTCACTAAAGAATAACATAGAGCATCTCTCTGCATTCTTCTCCCCACATTTTAAGATGACAAACAAGAGTGAGAAAAGAAATGACAAAATTCTTATAAACTGATGGGAAATAGCTTTAAGGCTTTCTGGGCAGTGTGAGTGAGTATTAGAGACAGAATACTGTTCTCTAAAAATTAAATTTCCAAGAATTAAAAATGATTAATGCTTCCATTAACGAACACTTTCCAAACAGTTTCACATTTACTGTATTATCCATTTGCTGTAGAACAACAATCATGTAGTTATGCAAATCAAAACAGCATGTGAGGAACAAATTCTATACAAATAATGTCAGTTTTTTTAGTTACCAACAGTTAATATATTAACCTATGGGATAATATATGCATAATTGAAATCTGGGATGGGGAAAGACAGGAAATACTAAGAACAGATTTCTGATACACTGATTTTATTAAATGAATTATAATGTAGAAGAACCAAAAGCAAATTCTGTTTTTCTGTACCAAGTGATTTTGGAAAATATGAAAGATTAATCCATTAATTGCATTATATACTGTATAAGAAATAATTTTGTCATCTGAATTTAATATTATTTCTTTATCCTAAAAAATATCTAGTGTTACCTTCTGTGATATTATTATTCTAGCAAGTACATTTTATTTTCTTTTTAATACACTGTTTTAGTAGTCTATTATGCACCGTAGGAAGAAGGCTTATTACTTTTGAAGAGAAGTATTTCCAGCGCAATATAAGTCATCTGTAGCAACCATCTCCCAGCGTCTTTTGCCAACACTTAAAACTGCTGAAGCTTTCCCTAAAATAATAAAATTAAAAAACAGCCACAGTAGAGACTTTAGTACTTCCACAGTATATTTTAGAGAGACTTGTTTTATAAGGGCATTTGGGTGATAGTATTTCTTAAACAATTAAGAAGTCCCTGATTTCCAGACTCAGGTCCATGTGATGTTAGCCTGCATTTCCCGTGACAAACTCAATAGGGTGAGGAAACACAGCCAGTAGAGAACCACAGTTACAGGGCTAAATGCTTGCTTTTTTTCCTTTGCAAATATGCCGAATGAAAAAATGGTGTGAGTGGGAAGCATACGCACACGGTAGGACACGCATGAACACCATTCCCTTGTTTGATGTGGTATACATTTGCAAATTGAGCTACATCAGATAGATGATGTCAATAAAGTCATCTCTAATCTGACATATCAACAGATCGCTCACTGATTGCTCTTCAGAAAGTTCAGCTGTCCAAGTCCATTAAAGCATCTGAGCATTCAAACTTTTTTGATGTATTTTATTATTAACACTGGCAGAAACAGTTCTGATCAAACTCTGTAGTAACATTTTTATTTGAGTCTTGGGAAGAAAAACGGAAACAAATGAGAAAGGAATACGGCAACTTTGGGGCTTAATAGTTGTTATCCAACAAAAAGCTTGCAGCCTAATAGCAGCTGTGGCTGCAAACACAGGCCCTATCCCCTACCCATACAAAAGCGCAGGCGAGCTCTGTAACCACAGCCCACCTGGCTGCACAGAAAGGGACAAGGTTCAATGGCTGGGGTGCTGCTGTCAAACCTAGAGTCATTTCTCACTATGGTAGAAAGAACAGTGGGACTGACATAAAAAATAAGATATTTTGACATAGCAAACTGATTATTTTATTTCTAACCCTCACTGATAATTATATCCCACTCTCAGTCTGATCCAGCTAAGAGGGAGCACAAAAGCCTATTATAAACCACAGCATATGGCACCAAACAAAGGAGCTTAACTTTCTTTTCCAGAGTAACCATTTTTTCTTGCAAAAGACAGAAAAAAAAGGGAGGGAGGCATGCAGAACTGATCTGCTGCTTTCCTCTTCAGTTTCTCCTTCAGCAGGTTAGCAGCAACTCAGCTGCATTGTCAGCAATGGACATTAGCTTCAAGACAACTGCTTTCAGGCCTGCCACTCAATAACAATTTTGTTGCTTTAGCAGAAAAGAGTTTGGAAAATTGTTTATGTGCAACCAACAGTGAAGCAAGAAAAAAACACTGATTTTGTCATCTTAATCTGGAATGGCAAAATAGCCTTCTCTGCTTAGTGGACAAAATACATCCAAAATGTTTGTGTTGGACAGAACAGTAGCTAAATTCTAGAGAGTGATATTAACATTCTGATCCACTCTAAACAGCACCTCCTGCAAAAGAAACATCTGATTCGAAAGCAAGCTTCAATGCCTTGGCACTGGAGCACTACATAAAATATTCACGCTGATGTCAGAACGGCCTGCTGTCTACGGGAGGGCCCAGGAACGCCAACGCTCAGGGCCACTGCATGCGCACTACCCTCATCAGCACCAGCAGAGAGATTTCTCACGTTTCCTGCATAAATACATGCTCATTTACCAAAACACTTCATGCTGCTGCTGAATCAACAACAACAGTCTGTTTTTATATAGTCACTGACCCTACTAAGTTTCAAAAATTTAGAAAACACTTTAACTGCAAAAGTCTAAGCAGTTTAGAAGCTAGAAAATTTCTCATCCCTTGGTGGTTCACTAAGGATTTTTAGGTCCAGTCAGGTGCCTAATACTTTACTATTTTTCTCTACTTTCTTGGAAGAAGATTCTTTTCATCCGTGTTCCTCAACATACCAACAGCAAAACAGCAGACAGCAAAACAAAACCACAAAGCAAAACACAACCAAAACACCCAAACTCTTTTCCACCCGTAGGATTTCCTGTGTTTGCTTGGCATGGCAGAGAACAGAACGTAGGGGTACGCAGGAACAGTGCTACAGCTTCGCGTCCTCCTTTCACCACGCAAAGCTAACCCGAGCACTTAACAGAAACCTCCTCAAGTGCAAGTCAAACCATTTCATGAGGAGAGCCCGTCATGGAGAGCCAGGCGGTCAGTGCCATCCCCACGGCGGGACGGGAGGACGGGGCAGGGTGCCCCGCTCACCCTGCAGCCCGGCTGGCCCCGTGCAGTCTGCACGGCCCCGGCAGAGCCCGTCGGACCCGCTCGGCCCTCTCCAGAGCCGGCCAAGGCAGGGGGCAGCGGCCAAGCCTTCCCCGGGCTGTGTCCGCCCCTCGGCCAGCCCCGGGCAGGCATCAGCAGGGTGGAAAACCTCGCTGCTCCTAACCGAGAGCTGGTCCCAGGAGACTGGGCATAGGCAGAATTCTGGAAGGAAGGAAGGAGCAGGAAGGAGGAGGAAAAAGTAGCTTGACAGCAGGTTCATGAGGCAGCTGCCACCTGAAAGGAGCAGGAGAGGCACCAAAACCATCGTTTTCCCCTACCAACGGGGTTTCAGGCTCCAGATTCCCTGAGAATCCTCATAATTATTTTCCAAACAAAACGTCTTTTACCCATTAAACATGTTCTCTCTTCAGTTACACTTAGTTCTCTCCTTTCTAAAAGTTGAGGCATAGCAAGAAACAAATCTCTGGCAGATATATATTTCTAGAGCTTGTTGCAGCACCAGAGAAAGAACCAAATATTATTTTTTCCCCTTTCTAAAGTTCACCCAGGCAACAAAGAATCCCCTTTCTCCCACCTATATGCGATTGCTTGTGAAATCATTTCCTGTTACGAGTCAGTAAAGAAAGTCTAATATATTATTATCACCAAATATCAGAAGCTGCAGGAAGCTGCAATGCTAAGCTTGCAATCTTACATTCAATTTACATCGCTTTAGCACGACAGCTAGAGCAGCCCAGTCTTCAAGCTGTTCAGCTGCGCTGTTACCATAGCAGATTTTTGTTTAGCAAATGGTTTAATATTAGAAGCCTCTGTGTGAAATTGCTGGAAGGGTAACGCTGCATCAGTAAGGACCGTTATCATGCATTTCTTTCCCAATGCACAATGCCAGACAACATAAGCCATTAAACAAACTGCAGCCTTGTGAAAAATAAAGACACTGCGTAAGCTGATGGTGCATGCTGATAACTGCTCTGCCTTGAAAAATGTGAGGAATTTGCATCGATAGCTCCACAAGTTACATATGGTTCAGTGACACCTCTCATTCTGCAGTGATCAAGAGTAGGGGATGGGGGAAGATGACAGCACAGAGGAAACAGATGACTGAGTGATTACAATAGCTGAAATAATATGTACTAAAGAGAGCTCCACTTTTTTGATTGCTTATGTACAGAAGCACATACCTGAATAATAAAAACATTAAAGGTATATGCATACTTCCAGAGCTTCTAGAACAATTTTTGTGATATTGCAGGTTATGGTTTCCTGACCACGTACTGCTCATTTAGTTAGACTGGAAAATCTAAAATAAATTGGTGCTGAATAAAAATGGAATATCTTTATATATTAAATTTGAAGGACAGATTATAAAAAAATTATAAGCAAAAGACTGCACTAAGAAGAAGGTTAGGGCGGCAAATATTTTATAAATCATTTCATATACAAGAACACTCAAAAGTTAGGAAAGGCTGTGATTAAAAATCTTGACTCTGGCCTCTAGGGTGTTATGATATGATCTTTAAATGACACGTTGCTCACTGTGTGGATACGACAAGCAGCGCTCAGTGCAACAGTCATTATTTAAAAATTTGGTTTAGTCTCTCTGCTCAGGGTAAACTGCCACCATACTGATATAAGACATAATGACAAATGACATACTAACCAAAAACTGCTTTAAGACAGGAATCTTTCTGCCAGAGCTCTCCCACAATATCCATCACTTTTATATCTGTGTGCTTTGCCAGGAGTCTTTATAACATCCCGCTATGGGAGAAGGCACCATCATCTCCTCTTTGCAGCCATCTAGTTTGTTACTCTGCATCAAATTGAACTGCAAGCTTGAGATCCAACACCGGCAAAATCAGAATGATATTTAGCAACACTCTGAATTGTACCGTTTCTATGACTGTATCAGTCTGTATCAGGTATGGACTTCAGGTATGAAATCTCCATAGAAGTACTCTTAATGAATATGTGTAAAATCCACCTAAACAAATGCAGAAGCCACTAATCACATGGGGTAAATAGTGATGCTCCATATAAATTATACACAGGAAGTGATTCACAGATTGTTGATTGCAGCACCACGTAAACACAGCAACAGAACCTGCCAGTAATTTTTTCGTTTTAATCTTCGTAAGGGTATGTTTCGGTTACATCAGTAACACCCCACTGAAGCATTTTGCAAACAAAAACCACAGTTTTCAATTACTGCTGTCTCATTTTGAGCATATCTTTATGCTTAAAGTCATCTTTAAGTCATTTTTCTCCCTAACATTTTAGAGACTTTTTGTAGAATCAGAAACATTGACATCATTCCGAACTTCCATGACTTAGTAAATCCCAGGATTCTGTCTGAAAATCCTCCTGTCTCAGCTATTTTCTTCAAAGTTCTCCTCTGCCTTACTGGGCTGGAATTAAAAATACTGGCCATGAAGAACAAGTCAGCAGAGTATCTCTGAATCTCCCTATGGGTTTCAAATAGCTCTAATTCTCTCATCTCCTGCTCTGAAAGCTTTTGCTGTGTTGCATGTTTTTCACATTGCTTTTAAGGTAGCTAGAATTAAGGTAAGAAAGAAAAAAAAAAAACAGCCGATTATATAAGATTTTGAAGGCATTAGCTACAGTACTTTTTAATTCCTTCTTTTGCCAAATACTTTATCCAATGGTTCAGGCCTTTTTTTAATAGAAATTGCTGTTCCCTGTGAGAGAAATCAAAACTGTCAAGTCACTCCCCATTTAAAGCAACTGAAGGAGAACTGCTCAGGAAACTGTGAGAGAAAAGGGGAAAAAAAAACCTTTTATAGAACAACACCTTGTGACCCAAAATATTCAATGTGTTGATGGGAGACCAGGAGTCCAAATGCTAACTCTAAAGAGCATTCAGATTCTTGGTCAACTACTTTTTACTTTTGTAAAAAGAAAAAAAGGTTTCAAAAGAGGAAAAAGTGGAATAACTTTGATGAACAAATTCTAAACTCCTCCTTTTGACACCGTTCCCTGCTTTTCTGTAAGCCACACACGACATGTGGCATAACTTAGTTCAAATGACCTGCATAAATAGCTGATTTTTGTATTCATTCATTGAAGAAAGTCAAATTGTTCAAGTATTTGCTTAAACTGAAATTAAGTATCTTTTGTGCATTCTGAATTTTTAGAAGACTTAAAACTTTTTTAAAATGACCAAGATTGAAATGATCAAAAAACCTCATAACTGAAAAATAAAATTTCTATTTTTTCCGCAAAAATACCATTTCATCTTTAGAGCCTTTTAATGACTTCAAAATATAGGGAAAAAAAAGGACAATAGACACTGTTAGAGGCTTTCTTTTATCCAAACCTGGATTTCCCAGTGAAAAATCTTTGGGCAGAGGCTTGCATGAGCTTAGTCTGCGAGGGTTTTTTTGTTGTTTGTTTTCTTTTTTTGTTGTTTTTCTTTCTTTTCCCATTTGCTTTGTTTTTTGTTTTAAAATGAGGCCGTTATTCCACCTTTTTAGCCAAGTGACATGCTCAACCGAATAAGGTTTGGCAGTGACCTGCACCCGTGCCATTCAGCGGACAGGGCTACTTCAATTCCACAAGCACTGCCGTGCATTTGCTCAGTCCACATAAGAATAGTTCACTTTTGACTTTGTGTCTTAATGTTCCTGAACCTATGACGGCAATCTAAGTAGGTTCCTAAGTTTTCCTAAACCGTCATTTCTCTGGTCTTGGGGGCGCTTCTTAACAAATGAAGGCTTTTCTCTTGGGGGTGATGTGACACAAAGACATGCACTTCTCCAGCACTCACCGACTATGGAGAAATAAATGTGGAAAAGCCAAAGGAGCACAGGTAGCTGTAACATGAGTCCCAAATGCATTTTATATAAATAAGAGAGCAACAGAGCTCCTCAGACTAGAACAATTCTTTTAAGCCCCAGTCTGGCCCTGTTAGTCTAAGGCTGCAAATTTTACATATTTCTTTTTGTTTGTTTGTTTGCTTTATTGGCATTGTAGAACTATTTTAAAAATATTTAGATACTGGAAACTTGCAAAAGAGAAGTTTGAATAGCTGAAATTGTGAAATGATAGGAAATTCCCTGGAGTTCAATGATCCAAGGGATTTTATCCCCTGGACAGGAAATTCTAGTCCCTAATAAAGATAAATTATTTTTCACTAGTGCAGACACGGAGTGGATATTTCTCAAACAAACATTTACACAGAATCACTCCATGACATCTGATACCAATAACATTGGGGTGACTGGGTGTTTCAAGGGACAGACAGCAACAATGTTAAACATATTAGGAGCAATTTTCATATCAAGTTAACCAGCAAAATTAGTCAAATGTTTACTAACAGAATACATTCCCACTAGGAACAGCCTATGTACCTCCAAGCAAGAACTTTCAAAACATATTAGCCTCTTCTTCTACAAATCCAGAAAAGCTGAAGTTATCACATTACAAAATTAAAACAGAAGGGGGGAAAAAAGGGATATGCGTTAGGTGCTTCTGCTATTAACACAGTTCCCCACCGAAAGCAATAGGAGTGAATTTCTTCAGTCCTTGGCAGACAAACTTGGATAGAAACTGAGATAACATTTGAGGCACTTTGTAAAACAAATGTAACCAAGTTTAAGAGCATCATCTTGGTAAACGGTAACAGAGCTCAAGAGTTTCAAGGTCTATGTGGTCTTTGCCTCCCCTGCTTAATCTTTCAACAAAAATACCAGTTTTAATAACATCTGGAACAATCTCTATCCAGTCAGGTTCAGCTGACACAGCCAGTAACATTTTACAGTCATCCTCATTTCTAACTTCACTTCTACAAGCAGCTGATTTGCATGTGAAAAACACCATTTATATTTATACACATCTTTGATTCAAACAGCAACAATAACAAACCAAACGAAAACAAAAAAAAAGCATTTGTTTTATGACTCAACTTAAAACTAACCAACCACTTCAGCACTTTAGTATTTACAAGCAGTTTCTCTCGGAAGATTAGCATTAATGCCAAGATACATTATCTTTGAGTTTTAAATTAAGATAGTTTGAGATCTTGAACTTTCCATAGGACAGTAAACGGTAGTAGGTTCAGCAGGCTTCAAAAATTCTGGAAAGAACACCAAAATCTCCATCCAACTCTTAGAATAGGTGCACATTTTCAAGGGTATCTATAGGGAAAAAGATTTCCTGCAGATGAGACAAAACATTCACTTGAAATAGATGCAAGACGTTTCTGTGAAATTAATCTATTTAAAAGTCTTGTTCCTGTTACAAACCACAATTTGCTTAACAAGTCACTGAGGTCAAAGACTCACTAGAAAAATGAACAATTTTTTAAAAAGAGAATTGAGCAATTTTTAGAAACTTGTCCAGGGCCCTGTGGTTAAATGTAAGTAAATAAATAAATTCATTCCTCCAGAAACCAGCAGTGTCTATAGTAACAGCACAGAGCTTGGAAAGCTGCTTTCCAAAAATAACTTAGCAGAATATAGGGTTATGAAGGATGTTTGTGCCCAGTGGACTCCTCTAGCAAACAGTTTCTATTAAGGGAATGGTTATTGCTATAGTCATAAAGCCTACAGTTTCTTAAAAAAGAAAAAAAAAGAAGAAGAAGAAGAAGAAGAATCACTATTCAAATCCTGGAAAAAGTTAAGTTTGGTCAAATTAGCAAGGGAAATGTGGAGAAAAAAAGGTGACTTGAAGTCTATTCAGATGGTATAGACAAGACTGAAGTCAGCAACACATGTGGAAGTTGACCCCACACTTTTCAATGATCAGCCAGTACCATCACTGACCTCCGCACATGTGGGAGGCCAAGAGCGCCCAGTCCCCTCCACTGAAGGACAACATCCCCATCGCATCCCCTTTTAAAGCATTAAGGAGGAGAGCTAAGAATTTACAGTCTTGTCAGCCTACGCAGCAGCAGTGCTGAAAAGCACCGGAGCACTAATAGGCATTGCAGGTCGAGTCAGCTGTGACACTTGCTCAAATAATAAAAGCAGTTCTGGTAGGTGATAAAAAGAATACTGTGTATGTGAGACAGAGGAGGTAATTTATGCCATCCTTCCTGAACATCAATATGTTCAAAAGGGATACTGTGCTTAGACTAGAGTTCTTCACTTTAAAAAGGATGTAGATGACCTGCAGCGTCCAGAAGGGAGTAGCTGAAATGAGGTTCTTCCAAATAGAGCTGGAGTGTTTCATTTAGAAAGCACCAAGCTTCATTTTCCAGTAAGAAGATTATAATAAAGTGCACAGTGTTAATTGTGCTCACTGCCCACACATACAGTAGGAAGGGATGAAGAAAGAGGGACAGGAAGAAAAGATCTCTATTTGCAGCAAGGAGTACAAACATAAATAAAGGAGCAAATACTATGGAAATGTTGGCCTGTTCCGAGTCACCTGGAGAGAGCAGGTAACTGGCAGCCTCGGGCTTGCACAGGAATACAAGCTTTGCAGAATGGAGAAACGAACACATCATAGGACAGAGAAGAAATGAGGCAAAGGAGGAAAGGAAACTTGATCCTTATAAAAAACAATCCTTAATAACATGAAGATGCTATACAATCTTTCTTAGTACACTGCTTTCTCAGTATTTGCAAGTAGTTTAGAAAAATCACCAGGAATGGTGCAGGTAGATCCAATTTTCCTCAGCACAGGGTGCTGAACTAGGTAATCTCTTGAGGAGAAAGAAGACTTTCCTTCTAGTAAGTAATTATTAGATGCAGGGAAAAAATATTTTGAAGAATAAGTTACAGGACCTAAACTATGGCTTGTAACTGAAATTACTCAAAGGAGAGTAATGAGGCTCAAATCCTAATGAAATCTTGCTATAACTTTAAGACCTTAAAGTAGCATTGTGGTTTTTGGTGTTCTATTTTCCTCTGATGACTAAGAAATCACTATAATCCAAAGTATCTAATAGCTAAGAAAGTCACACTGCAAAGATAGTTAGCGCATTTTTCTTTATGTAAGGCTTAAGTTTTACTGCTTACTGTAAATGAAAGCAACCAGCCAAAGATTTTAAAGCAAAAAAAGCTAGTTTCTTTTCTAACACTGACCTGCAAGAAAGTTTCGAATTCTTCCAAATTCCCAATAATTTCTAAATACATTAATATTAGGAAACACCAAGTACTTCACATTTAAACTGTGAGCATTTGTATTCATTCAGTTTGTACATATTTAGTGGCACAAACAGCATTAGATTTAACACATATATTGCACCTCTCCATTGTATTTTTTACCCATAAATTATGTAAGTGAAAACAAAAGCACCCTAAAATGCAGACACGAGTAAGTAATTTTGTGTGGATATTTAGTTGATGCTAATTAATTTATTTACAGATTTATGACTTCTGCCGTATCTCTCATTTCAAATTACTGCTTTGTGTGCGCAACTCGCAGTGCAGGTGCTATGCTTTATCACTGCCATATGGCTCTGGTGTTTAGTGAATTAATCTACACAATTTCCGGTCAAAGTATTTGCTGATGGAAGTAACAAGGAAGATTCAGTTATAGATTTTTAAGCATCTCCCTTGTCACATTAATTCACATAACCTTTATTTACCATAAAGTGCCCTCTCTGTAGAAATGAAGCGCGTGGCAGGGAAAGCACATTATCTAGTCCACAGCAAAATGCCTGTCATTAGGGATTCATTTATAATAGAATTTGACTTAATGGAGATGGAAGCCTACAGACACTGCATCAATGCTTTGGAGCAGGAAGGTTGTTGCAAGCTTTTAGCAAAATATAATGATTCACCAAGCCAAAATTATACGCTGAACAGCGCCTGGTTGAACCAACACATTATATTGTCAGTACATATTCATGTAACTTGGCAAAACAGAGTTCCTTCAAATTGCAAACATCATTTAAAATAATTGGTATCATCTTCCAATTGTGCTGGCTCTAAAAGCTCCAGACAAAAAAAGAGGTTAAACTATCCACATACCATAACTGTGCAACTAGTTTTACGGTTCCCTTCATAGAATTTTAATATTAAAATCACAGATCCTGTTTTTTATGGGAAATTCATAATTAATAAAACTAAGCCTAACATTGGTTTCAGTGAGACACTGTTTACCGACCACGTTCCCATCAGCTCTGTACACAATCATCTGAGAGGAGTTGTGGAAGGTCTTTGCAGGGCAATGAACACCAAAAGCATGGCAGGTATTCTTGCCAGAGTTTACTTTGCATTCCCCTTAAACTCACTACACAAAATCATCAGAAGTTCTATTATGCACATTAGTAAAAGCAAAACAAATAAGATAATATTGCCATTCTTTTTTGTACCTGTTGACTTTTCCAGAGCTAATGAGAATAATTCTTTGTTATGCCTTAAAGTGAATGTTAATAGTTATAGGAAATGACAGACTGACAGCCATTGCGAATAACGCAGCCTGTTTACCTAAATGACAGACAGCACAGGCATCCTAGGGGCCCCTTAGAGATGCTGCCCTCCTGCTCATCTGAAAGGGTTACCTCTAAACTTGAGATTAGCTCCTCAGCCTTTCTGCTAAAACTGTGAGAAAAGTCTTCTTCAGTCTGCTGTTCTAGGGAGACCTTTCCATCCACAAATGACTCAGCCCACTCCTCCATCGAGCCTGCGCAGGTAGAAAGGACATGCAGAAACGCATGTGAAACAGCAAATAGGATTTCCAACACAGGCTGTAAAACCTCTCACTCTGAAAGCATATAATATTTTATTCTGTTTATTTGCAAAGTGACAACTGGACAATTTTTGTATTCGAAAATAGTTAAAAGGATTTAAATCAATCTAAATTTCTTAGCTTCTAATGTGCTAAGTAACAATGTCTATCTCATTCCCCTGAACTGAAAGGAAAATGTGCTCCAAACCATAGCCAATCCTATTAGACAGCCAAAAATCAAACACCAGTAACAGCCAAGTCAGCTATTTGACTTTCATAGGCTCCAAGTAAAATATATTCACAGTGACAGTTAAGAAGTGAGAAAGAGAGCTGTAGGAGGAAATCAATAAACCATTAGGATTATTGCACATATACATGAATTATGTAGGTGTAACTCGGTGCAGCTAGGGAAGAACACTGAGGATTAAAAGCTGAATGGAACATCAGTAAAGAACTAGAAATACTAATATTCATTATCCACATCTCCACAGCACAGCATTACTGCACCAGAAGTCACACCAAGATGAACGCATAGGGACAGTACTCAAGGCTCAGGCAAGGTAGGGATTTGAGATAAATCATTGAATCTTAGCCCTACTTTGTGATGAGCAGTGACAGATGATGACCAAAAATAGAAAGCTCGGAAGAAAGACCCATGAAGATGGCTGGTTATCATATTTTAACGACTACCACGTTCTATGAAAAGCCTCACCATATTAACTTTGTCCAAATGCCTTTCTATGTGAGCTGTTCAGCTGCTAACATCACTAATGAAATTTATAGCATGTGTTTTTGCTAGCCAAAGATAACAAAAACCCTGATCTAGAGAACTTATGGCAAAGTACAACTAGGACAGATTGTTTATGGTCCTCTGCAGCTTGGAAGGCAGTGGGAGCAGAAGAGCAAGAAATCCACACCGGGCTGAGGGATCTTGCAGCTTGAGGACCCAGCTCTGCTCATAGCTCTGTTACAGCTTTCTAGCGCAACCCTAATCGAGTCTCCTGGGCTTGGATATGTAAAAGAGGCCTCTGACTTTAAAGGACAAGGGTGAAGGCGTTGGTTCAGTTTGCACATTTAAATTCAGAAAAGGTGAGTGCCTGTTGCAGCCTCTGGGACTGCAGCTGCGCAGCAGCCTAAGCCTGCACAACTGCTGGGTCTAGCAGTGCCACCTTCTTAGCTGCTCCTGGCCATGTATTTTCTACCTTGCTTTGTGTCCATTCCCAGCACGGACCCCATTCTTGACCAAGCCATTTCAACGTGCTAGGCTGTTTGGAAGCCAACCAAACAGCCAAAAAGCAAATAGTTTTCTCACAATGTCTAGGGACGCGATTGAATGCTAAATATCCAAAGTACTCTGCAGAAACCCCAAGTGAGGTAGCTCTGCCTATAATCATTGCAAGCTGCATCCTCAAAGAGATTTTGCTGACCAGGTCCTACACAGTGCCCGGCACCAGCACCCTTTCCGACCTCTATCCTTCCCGAACTCCCAGGGTTCGCTTTCCTTTCCTGTGCTGATGGGCTGAAAAGTATGGCATATAGCGGCAAGGCAGAGACTTGCACCTGCTTCTTGCGAGAGTGGTAAGGACTAGAATTGCCCCATGTTTCTGGGAATTTCCTCTCTCTCCCTTCTACCCACTCCATAGGTACAAAGATCAGAGGAGAGAGGAAGAAAGCTTAATTTCTGCATCAGCTCTAACCAGAGTCTGTCGGGTGCAAACGCAACTCAGTGAAGGTTTCTCCCCTCACAGTGCCCAAAATAAGACAGTCTATTCATTGCATCAGCAAACAAGAGCAACTCAATGCAGGTTTAGTGAGATCACAGCAATAAGAAAGCACCTGTTTTCTGGATACATCACAAGCAAAATTTAACTTGACTATTCTAAGCTTTACTAATGAAATACACAGAACAAACCAAACTGGTTGAATTGGTATTCTATATACTAAGTGCACAGAGCATAAATTGCAGAAGTCTAAGGAAAGAATAGGACTTGAGGATAAATAATAACCATTCTATAAACAAAACATACAATTCTTGCAGAAAAGTTGCAAAGTTGAACAGAGATTATTTAATAAACAAACAAACAAAGAAGTCAAACAACAAAAAAACCACAAACTTAACTCCTTTAATTAAAGAGCATTACAAGGTCTGGTCCAAATTATCACAGTTCCAATTCTGGCTGCAGATTTCTTCTTGACAGGATTTGGAGAATTCATTGCTTGACTCTTTGCACTTCTATGTGTAGCACAGAGAAAATTTTCATAATTCAACTTTATGTGATAGAAATCTTACAATCAGAGACTACTAACAGCACCACTGTGTGATAGTCCTTAAAAGGTAAATAAGATCAGCTCCAAGGAGAAAGACATTTCTTATCTTTCTCAGTTCTGTGGTTTATTATACTCCCTAGACCAAAATGTTGCTGCATTTCTTTCTGCAGACCAGCTGTGCCTGAAAGATAGGACTGTATCCTCCCTTAAAACAATCCAAAATCTACTAGGAAAAAGCCAGTCACACTAAAGCTATTTTTTACTTCAAGTGTTCAAATTGTGCATAGCCCTATAGGATTAATTTATTACTAGATATTTGTACAGTAGTTATTGTCCTCATTTCAAGTTGTGTTTCTGAATGACTACTGGAATACTAACAGCTTCTTTGTAACCATTCTGCTCTACCTACATTATGATCACCATCATCTTTTCATATATAAAACGAATACATAAAACTGAAGGACAATTAGTTAATCTAAATGGGATGAAGACAAGCACTGAGCTCCTAAAAACATTGTAAATAATGTAATTAATATATACCTATATCAATACCCATATAATTTTAGCAAAGCTAGTTAGACTATAGTACCGACCTATCACACACAGAAATGGTAAAGCAGGGAGAAAGACAAATACTAACCGGCTGCATTTGGATGGAGTTGCTATAACTAGTAGCAGTGTTTTTTGAAATTATTATTATGCCACAAACAATCAGAAAAACACATAGAATGGAAATATTGTACATTTTAGCTAAGACACCCATCACCTTACTTCAGTAACAGTGTTTCCCATTCACCACACAAAACCCTTTCTGACTGTCTGATGAGACAGTTCCGAGCAGCACAGCACTCCTGCCATCAGTTAAGATAAATGGACAATCTTTGTCGTAGTCGAGATAAGCCTAACATCCCAGGTCAGAACTGTAAGTATGTGCATATTTAAACCCTAGAGAAGTAAATGCTTTAGGCGAATCTATTCACTCCATCTCCTGCTTTTGAAAGTACCAGCTATTTCAGCAATCCTTTCTTTCTTTTGGGTGTCTTCAGCACATTAAGGGAAGAACACAAAAGCAACAAAACTGCTGAGAATAAACCCAATGCTGCTATGCTTGCGTATCAAGAACAATCCTGATAAGCTAAGCTATCAATCTAAAAAGAAATTAAAAATCAATTTATGAGATAATCACATCTACCTTTAAAGATCATAATTACTACAGCACAGAGTTGATTTAGCAACTAAAAACTGTCATAATCGCTAGATAAACTTAGCAGAAACAAAATATACAATTTCCTGTAAGAACATTTAAATAAGCAAACACCAACAAACAGATTGCAAGAATCTCCAAATAAAGAACAACTCCTTGTTAAGCTGACAAAAAAGCAGAAACATTTGCCTATATAATTACGAAAAGCTTTATTACACAAAGAATGTACAATACACTAAAATAAATCAAGGTCTGAACATGCAAAAAAGCACGTTCAGAATCAAGTGACAATAAAAACAATGCCTAAAAAGGTTATAGAATGTCATTTTACATCCAAAAAATGCCAAAGCCTATTTACTACACCAGGCAGAAGCCTCCTCTCTGCAAGCACAGTTCCAAGGTATTTTAACACGCAAACCTGCAAGCTTCTAGAGGCTGCCCCGCCACTTCCCTCAAACATCTAGTGAAGGACCTACCTGCCATGTGCTCAGGAAGAAGGCACAATGGTATTTTGGGTTCCTAGTTCACTTATAATTATTTTCAATGTTTAAATAATGTGGACCCTGTTTATTTCTGTTAATACTGAAAAAAAATAGCAGCCTAGTAAAATTCCTTAATTGCAGTCCTCTTCTCTTTAGAAACTGGAATTATATTATGAAATCAATGCACACAGGTCATCATGCATCTGTTATGAACCACGTGGGTCATTTTCCCTTAAGAGGAAAACATTAGTCAACAGAACAGAGACTGTCTGTGATTAAATCACACTAGCAGGTCAAGGATTGCCCCACTTACAGTAGGCTGATGGCAATTATCTTTAATCCACAATAATCCTGCTAAATTTGTGAACTTTAACATGATCTGTGTAAAAGAAATCTATTTAAATTTCCCTTGAAATCAACAGAAATCCCCCTAACAACTTTAAAATAAATCTAATCCAAGAGAAAAAAAAATGCAAGAAATTAAATATCAGAACAACTCACTAACATTCCTGAATTAGATTCCGCATTGCAATGCTTTGATATCCAGTACAAATAGTTTCCTCTTTGGAAGCAACAGACCATCTGTCCTTGGCTGATAGGGACTACTTAAAAACACAAGTTCTAAATGATAAATTATACTTGTCTTTATGCAGAACAAGCTTTTTCACAGCTGGCTTGTAAGGTGCTGGAAAGAAAGCTGATAGTTACTGTCTACATATTTATTTCTAAAGTAGAGTTGACATTAAAAGACACAGATGAATTCTTTCTACAAACGTAACTCAAACAGGTTTACATCCAGAGAATGAATACTTATCTTAACAATTCTGCTAAAAGTAATGCAGTCAGAGGAGCATTCATCATAATCAGTATAGCTAAGATAAGCCTAAAATTCTCTTTTTGAAGGGTAAGGAGCATAGCTGGCAGCTACGGGAGGCTGTAAGATGACCTATCAGTTCATGAAACAGGATAGCATGAATGGGTACAAGGGAATTGCAAGGGTTTTGCTCCTTGAAAGAATATTGATTGGATTTGTAGTGGTGCTCACAAGAAACCTAACAGATTTGCTTGAAGTAAAGATAAAAACAAAATACATTTCTGCAAGTGCTTGCAAGTATGCCTAAATGTTTAGCTTCCAAAGAATCTTTTCAAATTCAATGAAACAATAAAACCTTTCAAACCACTAAACACATTTCTTGCACATGAGGACCTTAGAAAGGATGTGAAATACTGCAGTGTATACCTTGCATATATGATGCAAACATGGATACAAATATGCAAATATTTGCACTTTATTTTATTATGTTCTTTTGATACAAGCAAGGCAAATGGATCAGCATCATTTTCATTGCTAACCATTTCTGTCAAACATACTGCACCAGAGTCGAACAACTGCTGGCAAAGTAAATTGCCGACATGACTCTTTCAGGAGCTGTTGAACAGACTGAAGTGGATATCTGGGACAGGCTGGAACATCCACAAAATCAGCTGAATAACTTAGTAAGTTAGTGCAAAAATAGCACAGGACTTTTCCTGAAAACTAACTGCATTGTACCAAGGGTTTGTTGCTGTTGCCAAAATTTATGTGCAAAAAAAAAAATAAAAATCACATCAAATTCGGCACAACAACATTGTGCATGATGTAAAGCTGAAAAATCAGTTAGCTGTAAACATCTGATGTTTGTTCAAGCTAATTAATCCTCTAATAGCTGCAATATTTAGATGAGAAACTCATGAGAATAGATATGTAATTAGTTTTCCAGTATTCTGCTTGTGCTAGTTCCACAACGCTTCTATTTTGTATCCAGCCAAGAGCATAGAGGGGACCATATCAGATTACTGGAGAAAGATGAACACAGTATTTTAAAAGGAAGGACTCACTGTATTACATACAAAGATGTTAACTATAATGCTCAGGAAAACCTACAAGGAAAATAAGCAATTTGCACACTACCAAGGCATAATAAAGCGATGAGAAAGAGCCAACATAGATTTGCCAAGAACAGACCATGTCAAACCATTCTAATTTTCTTTTTCAGTGGGATAAATAGCCTAGTGACTAGGATAAAGCCGAAGGATGACAAACCTTGGTCCTTGGTCCCTGGTCCTTTGCTCTGTCACAGAGGACATTCTCGTAAGGAACCAATGGAATTTTTCTGCACACATATTGACCATAAACAGGATGCACAATAAGCCAGAAAATCTTAATGAAGTTGTAGTTATCAGGGGCTTGTTACACAGGGTCTACACTGCCTTCTGCCTGCTGGTACCCAGCATTTCACTATGATCAACAGTGCTACAAATTACACAGCAAAAATTAAGAATGTTGCCAAAGCAAGAGACATACTTTGGAAAACAGTATTTAAACTCAACCTCTTAACTAACTGATATTTTAAAAAGGGCATGAAATTCCAATTAGACAGGTACATGATAAGTCCAGAGTACTGCTAGCAAATATATGAATACAAAAAGGGAAACACAGTGAGCAGTAGGAGTTGCATATCATAATATGAGTCAATATTGTAACTCAGTAAGATTCATTTAAAAAAAAAAAAGTTAATTCTGAGAGATAATGGGAATGACATATGCACAGCAGTGGGGGTAATTATTCCATTCTTTTCACTGCTGTTGTCTTGCCAGCCAGAACTCAGTGTTCAAATTTGAGCTTTAAACTATAAAAATTCACAAAGTGTCCCAAGAAAAGCAAGTGAATTATATTGGAAAATATCCTAGGAGGATATTTTGCTGCAATTGCTTGTTTAGAATATACACACAAATCGGAAAGCAGAGGCAATATGATGATAATCCCTCTCTCTCATTAAAATCTTTAAAGAACATTTTCAAAACTGTGTGTCAAGAATATTGTCTGTCTTCTCTTTGGTGGATTTTAGGTGACAGCTAAGATCTCCTTCAGGCCTCATTTTTATGATGCTGTTCCTGAAACATTTCCAGCAACAAAAACATTGAATGCCTTCATTGCATAAAATAGATGGAAAAGCTGTTTTTTTTTTAAGGCAGACTTATAAATAATAACAACTAAATGAGGTAATCCACATAATTGAAAAGTCAAAATGAAAAACCTATTTAATCAACAAGCAGCTAATCTAAAAAATAAACTATATAACATTCTTCCTAAGGGAAGCATGCACCATGAAAAGATAATACTGAAAGAAAAAAATCTGAGAGAAGTTCTATTAAGGGAACAATCACTGCCAGTGTCCCTACATGCTACAGTAATCACAAAGTGGAAAATATGATATAAGATTTCCACTAGTAATTCAGATTTAACATGCAGTAAACCGAGGAAAAAGAAGATCCTAAGAAGAATCAGGAAAACTGTTCAAAAATAACCAGTCTGGCTCTGACCTCAGTGGATGGAATTGTATCAGGCTTGTAAGTACAGAATAATGATCAGACTTTCAGGAGACCATATGCCTGAGTTAATTATCTATAAGAATACGGATCTCATCATCATAGGGCTATGATTAATTATGAATAAGCTTTGTAAAACTTTTTTGTTCATTTGCTGTGAACTCTCCCTTCAGTTCAGGGAAAGCTAGGAGGCACTTGAAATCACTTCATTTGTGCAAACTACAGCCAATCTCCATGAAAGGGAAAAAAAAAAAAAAAACAGTTCTCCCAAATGCATCCACAACAGAGAGATGAAAGGTCACACAAGAAAAGCCAGTACTGTTCTGGTTTTCTTGGGGGTTTTGTACTAATAAATTAGCTGAATAGGTCACAGGATTGAATGTCAGGGGAACTGGATTCTTTATTTGGCTATGCACTAACTCAGAAAGGCATCAGAAAAAATTCACTAAGCAGAGCACCCAACTTGCTTAGTTGAAAAATAAGTTGGTATATTTTTGGAGCCTTTCATGGTCTAAGAAGGAAAGGTACTAAATTATTGTTATCCTGAGAGGCAAAGAGTATAATAAATATTAGAGCACTGCTGAGTAACTTTGTGTCTTATTTTAAATACTGCATACATCATTCCGGATGTAAGGCAGTCGCCATCTGGATTCTACAGAGCAAAAACGTAAGAACTACAGCACAACCAGAATATTACACAGCTCTCGGATCAGATTTTCCTCGTATCCATCTCAGTTGCTTTCCTGACAGAGCCCAGCTGTGTCCACCCATGTGAGAATCACAGTGCAGGTCTGTGGCAGGGGAGAACGTGCGAGACAGCTCCAGTGACTCACCCATCGTTTACCTACATTACATTCTGTGGCACTGCGAGCAAACTTCAGCTGATGCAACGTTTTTACTGGAACTAACATACTTAATTTAGTGGAGAATCTCACGCATTGTCACCTCAGATCTGCAGATTAAAAGTAAAATATCATTTCTAATGGTGGCTTTGAAGTCAACTATATCACAGTTTGCATTAAAATATGCTTTAGCCCCTGTTAGATTCTGGACTATAGCAATTAAAAGTGCTTCATCATGTACCTGGTACATGTGTTTATCTATAGCATCTGATGTATTAATAAATCTGTTACTTGATGCATTTTTACTGACCAATTCAGGTAGCCACCAATATTACTTGATAAAAAACAGATGAAGGTCAAGTATCAAGATTGCTTTTTGAAGCTCTATAACTGGATCACACATTATTGCCATGAACCTCACACTAAAACACCAAGCAGAATTCAAAACAAGGATTATGAAAATATATGCCCAACATAATCAGGCAGGACAGAAATGGCCCTTCACACCCGTATTCCTGGATTAGTTCAGCTTGTGTGACTTGTCTCACATGTAAGTCTCTCTCCTGAGATGTATACATGGCAAAAACTAAGCGAAATGAGCTCAGCGACAGGCACTGTGCTGCCTGCTCACCTTTGAGCTTCAGCACTTCCAGGCTGAGACAGATTCTCCTGAGCGAAGGCTGGAGAGAGCAAGGACGAGGCGGTTGCTCACGCGAGAGGCTGCGGCGCTGCCGCAATGAGGGAGCGGCGGGCGCCTTCCCGGCTCCCAGTTGTCAGGGAAACTGCTCCCTGGGTGCCAGGCGCTCCCTGCGCCTGGATCACTCCTTGGAAATAAGCACGGCAAAGGGAAACAAAGAGCAGCCAAAACCACCCCAAACCCTAAATGCAGCCAGCAGGTTGCCAGCGGGTGCTGATGAATGCTGCCACGTGTAAGTGCTGTGACAGAGCGGGGCTTGCAGGACAGGTCTTCTCCTCTCTGGTGAGATATGGGTACTAATAGACCTTTTTATCACCTTTCATTTTTTTTTCTTCTATTGCTTTGCATCTTTGCTGTGATGATTGTCCCATTTCTTTAATATCCAGGGTGCCTTTCTTGAACATCTTTTCCTTATCACACCTAGCGAGTAGTAAAAATGAGAAGTTTTTCCGAGAAATGCATTCTGTCAATTTTTCAAACTGCAAACTAGGATAGGCAGAGACATTTCCATGCCGAGAAAGGCTCAACAACTATCAGTGTCAAATCTTAAACTGTCACCCGCTGGTGATGCTACCTCATGCGATGCAGTCCTTACAGCCTGCAGATCGGGACCAACACGTCAGCTCCCAGAGCTTTGCCCACACCCTCCAGCCAGTCTAACAAGAGGTGGATAACAGGGTGACACAGCATTTTCCTCCAAAGCACTGGAGGCCAAGAATACCTCTTGACGTTTAAAAAAATACCAAAGTACAGTGTGCGATACTGAAACTCCCCATCAAATAAGCAGATGGCAGCCTGGGCACTAGCTAGGGAAGATTCACCACATTCACAAGATGTGTCACTCCATGCCCCGAGTGCAGTGGCTTCTGTGCCAAAGCACGCAGCAGTAAACAGGGACACCACCACGGCTGTGTTTGGTCTGTGTTCATGGAGATACTTATCCACAGGAAATGAAACAAGTTCAGCAACATCTTTCAAGCCATCACCACCACCGGCTTCAGCTGGAACCACTGTCAGCCTTTGGTAGCAGCTTCACTTCCTGCTAAACAGTCTGAAGATCTGGCAGCCAAAGGGGATGATAATCACCATCTAAGCCGACTTCCCATATCATATGGAATAAAATTTTCCCTACTAATTCCCCCAGGAAACCTATAAAAACTTGTAAACACACAAGAAAAAGAGCACCACGCAGACCCCAGCTAACACCACCTCAACTCTTGTTTCTTATTACTATTTGGAAATCTACTGCCGTTACTGATACTGCTCTAGGAACCTTTTGAAATAGGAAAGAAGTTTCACATCACCAGGGCATGTCAGGAGGCATCTTTTCTCCATCTGTTCCCAGTGGCCTGCTCCATTCATGCAGATTTCATGCAGAAGCAAAAAACATAAAAGTGGAGAATGTTTCAACCTGGCATTATATAACAAGGGAATGGCAAAACAAACATGAAAAATAAACTCAGGCAAGTGCTCAAACACAGAAGAACAAGACCAATTAAACACATCCCTTGGTCTGTCAGTGTAAAGTGCCTTTGGGTAGGCACTTATCCTGATAATTTAACCTATATATTTAATACCTTGTTCTTTCTTCTGTGCATTATTCACAGCCATAAGGTAAGAATCTAATGGGAGCTTTCAGTCAAAACATTCCTGCTACTGTTTCTATAGTGAGATGGTGAGATGGAATGATAAGTTGTTTAGATTCTGATCTCGTTTGTCTTGTTATTTATTCATTTAAATTAATTTTCCATAGATTGGCCTTCTGCATCTACTAGGGAAACTACATGACACTAAGAAAAACAAGAGCAGTGATGCATTCTAGCAGCAGAAGTCACAGCCTGCTGGCCCTCAGCCCAGACTTTGAAACATAGGTGCTTATTTTCTATGATTGTTACGCCATAATGGCAATATTTTATGAACGTATTTCCAGGGAATCTCAAATTCAAAACATATGTCCAGCTTTTCATGGCTACATGTGTGCAGTTGTCACATGCATTTCCAAGATTTTCTCTTCTTCACTACAATCTAACCCAACACTCTCCACCCTCTTTTTTTTTCTTCTCTCCAGTATTCTGGCACCCTCTTTCATATTGCCATTTTTCTCAGAATACAGCAAGCTTCTCAAACTTTCCCAACGCTATCACATTCAAACACCTTTTATAGAAACTCACATGTTGTGACTATACAAACTATTTAGACATCAAAGAGTTTGGAAACTTTGGAATTGCCTGTAAGCAAAGAAATTGCTTAAGATTCATATGAGAAATTGGTGATTTCCAGGCTGGGTTTTTGCAGTTGAGCAGCTGTTTTGTTTTCTTTCAGAACAATTATTTCTTCCACAGCTTCCGTTTTGGTCATGTGAGATCACAATCTGAGACATCATTCTCTTCTAAAGATCCTCATTCTATTTTTGGGACACACATTGTGAGGTACCAGAAAATACTGACAATACCTATATAAAATACCTACTATTTGTGGTAACTGTTCATACATTGATTGAGCTCACTGAACAGCCAGGCTATAAAGAACTACTGGAAAGTAAATAAAGCAAGAGACATCCCTCTCCCATCCTCCTCCAAAAATCCAAAGCAAACAAATAAACAAAGCAAAAAGTACATTGCCTTCTAGCTCAACTTTTAAACCAGAGAATGATTAGAGGCAGACAAAGGATGGTTCATTTTGAATGCAAATATAAAGTGATTCACCAGTTATTACTCTTTTTTTTTTTTTTTTAATTGGAATTTAATCTTCCATCATGATCTGAGAATAAATAATTGGACTAAGAAAGATGATTGAAAAGGGAGATAGTGTCCACTGAAAATTTGGCTCAAAACTTGCAAACATTGAGACTGTGCCAAGCAATCCGTTTCACCAAGGAAATCCCCAGTAACCAGGCTATTTCCTGAAAAGTGTACAGCAGCTCCACAGCCAGAATTTCCCCTTCTGACTTACAAATGGAAATCCTTCTAAGCACACAAAAAACCAGCAGACCTGGTACAAATAATTAACCCCCCATATTCAACATCAAGAAGAATTCTATACACTGAAACAGTAAGACACAGTGCAGCCTTGTCAATTAAATCACCATTTCCACTGTACTGAAAGTACTGAAAATCAAATATTTATTAGTACATGGACAAAGATGAAATTGTAATTTATATATATATATAGATAGATAGATATTCTCTATCTTACACTTCTTCGAGAACCCATAAAAAAGTCAGTACTACCGCAGCCATGCAAATGCCAGATTGGAACCAGAAAGGGGACACAGAGCTACACTGTCTAGCACCCCACACCTCACAAGGATATCTACAGCAGACTCAGAAAATGGATGCGATCTCAAGTAATGTCTTAACACCAAGATTACATTGTTTTATTACTTACTTACAATGTAAATTACTCATTTACATTGTTTTATTGCTTAACATAGTTGTATTTTTATCATATTTTTAATATCAGTATATATCTAAACTACCCTCGTGTACATATGCATTACTGCATGTTCTGCAGTTATTATGGGGTCAGCAAACATGACATTTCTCTGTAAAGGGCTGCAAACTGCTGTGGTCTCTCATACCAGAGGTGAGCTACGGCCTGTGTCTGTCTTACATAGTGCTTCTCTTTCTGAGAAGCACTCTCACACTAATAAAGCCATTTAATGCAAATTCTTCTTTGCAAAGAACACCATCAATATTACATTAAAAAAAAAAAAAAAAAAAAAAAAAAAAAAAAAGAAAGAAAGAAAAAAAAAAACCACTGAAACGAACTTTTTTGGGTTTTTGAATGAAACAGAGCTACAGCTAAAGCCCAAGGCTAAAATACAACCTCCTATGTCATCTTTGCTGCATGGCACTTCCAGCAAAGATTGCAAAGACTCCAGGTTCCTGGAGCAGGGTAACTTCAGAGAGCACACGCAGAGGGAGCAAGATAACCCCTCCTGCTTGTGTGCAGATAAAGGCAGCGCTTGGTCCAGTGTTGAAAGTCTGATTCTTGCAACTAGCTCCACGAGCTCTACATCCTGCTCTCTGGCCTAGAGCCCAGGCAGTCGTGCCAGTGCTGCTGTACTGCATCCAGGCCGTGCTGCCAAGGGCACTGACCAGCACCAGCCAACACGGCACAAGAACCCCCTGGTTTGGCATGGTTCTCCGCTGTGAAGATGTGCTCTGTGAACAACTACGCGTGTCACTTCCTTGGATGGGCTTTATCCTGTGAGCACTGCAACAGCTATAGGGAAACTGATGTCTATTTTAAAGGAAAGTCTTGAGAGGGTACTATTCACAACCTGTATATTTTCCTGATATATTTATAGGTTTATGCTATTTTTAATATTGCTGAACTGGTTTCCATCCTGTTGCCATTATTATCAAAAATAAAGAAGTGACTTTCAAATATAGACTGCGGTTTCAAGCACAAAATTTCTCTTTCCCACCAACCCTTACAGCAGGTTGCATTGGGCAATCAAAGATCAGCTTTGGAAAGTCACAAATCAGACATCATGCAATGGTATTCTGTTTTTTTTAAGCTACTTCCTCTTCCTGCTTTAAGTAAAACTGAAATTGAACATAATTTTATTCTCAATATATGTGAAACAGAAACAGTGCAGAGAAGGCAAGACATTTAAACATTCCCCAACAATTCGCTACTAAATAGATTATTTAAAATAAAAAATTAAAATCCTGTAGGCTGAAAGAGCATGACTATTCTCACTCGCTGTTAATTTAAATACGAGTTTACAGTCAAAATAAAAGGTTCAACATCAAATTATGCCTAAAAAGTACAGTTTGTACATTACTTCTTGTAAACCACTTTCTAATATAAGGGAATAATGATAGAGTAACAGCATAACGGAATAATAACAAACTTTTCCAGGCGAAGCTACTTCTACTCTCATATCAGAATATCCCATTTGGAATTTCCTTTCCCAAATGGCTACCATCTTTTCCCTTCTAGTAACATGGGAAAGAAAAAGCAATGAAAAATCTCATAACGTCTCCATGTTCTAAGTCACAGAATCACAGACTGGTTGAGGTTGGAAGGGACCTCCAGAGATCATCCAGTCCAACCCCCTGCTCCAGCAGGGACACCCAGAGCACAGGGTGGCAGTCAGGCAGGTTTGGAAGATCTCCAGAGAAGGAGACTCCACAATCTCTCTGGGCAGCCTGTTCCAGTGCTCTGAAGTTAGTATTTGTCAGATCAAGTTCTGCTAACAAAGCTGGACGTAGCACCTTGTAGTGTTTATAATAAAAATTGAAAAAGACACTCCAGTATCTAGAAAACACCACAGATTAGACTAACCAAACCCACACTATCGCAACTTTCTACCTGCCAACCATGGTATCTTGATATCCATCTGCTCACAATCTGCATCTTTTTGGAATTACAAGATGTTGTACTCTAGATTTTTCATTCTCTTTTCCTAGAGCTTTTCTTATGCTTTGTTTTGCTAACAGCAGAATCAATGACACTGGTGAATAAATTGAAAGCAGTCAGCCAGCACTGGGTAAGGAAACACAAACACATGAAAAAGTCATATTCATATGTTGTAGTGACCTTGACATTGCTTAAAGGCAACATTCCATCAAAACTAAACTTCAATATTAATAGTCAGAAAAGTAATATATTACCAACCACCCAAATCAACCTTCACATATGTCAAAAATGGAAGGGAAAAAAAAAAAAAAAAAAAAGTGTCTCCTCCCAAAGTCAGTCTTCCAACCACAAAATACAGCTCTCTGTTCACAACTAGAAATATTAATAACAACTTATCTAGATAAGTCACATCTTTTATTTAACTCTAATAGCTTTCTCAGCAACTGCAGTACTTCTAATTTTAAGCCTGCAGAATGTATGGGGTCTTTGATATTGGTAAAAATCATGACCACTCACTCTCAACAATAAATAGTATTTGTGCATTTAAAAACTATATTTGTGGTATTAATTTTTATACTATCATAAATATGTCAACACAGAATATGGATCAGAGATATCACTGCTGTAACTATCTATGAGTACCAAGTGTCACCTTCAGTTCAGTGCAGAAATACCCCCCAAATACAGTGTGGTTTGCTTTCTTGTCTTTTCCTGCAAATCACTACATTAAAGTAGCTGGATGGAGTGTGGGAAGGAAGAAAGAAAGAAAAAAAAAAAGTTTTGCCTTTTCAGTGTCATAGTAGTTTCCCCACTTCTCCAAAAATAGAAGCACCGGTTTTGCACTTGCTGTAGGTTCCACTACACAAAATTTTGAGAGCCATGGGGGTTTCCGCCTTATACGAACAGTGGTGCATTTCATCATCCGTGCTAACAGGAAACGGTTCTCCTTCCAAAAAAGAGAAGTCGGCAGTGAATTCAAACCACGCAGACAGCCTCACCAGCCTAGTCTGATACGGCTGGGCCCACCCTGCTCTGGCTGAAACTGAGCCCGTTCGGCGCTCTGAAGTGGGGCACGTGGCCGAGAGGAGCAGAACGAGAATCGACAGCGTCGCGTGCGTTTGCCAGGCGCTGCCTGCACCCAGGAGCACAACCGGTCCGTAATGCAGCGACCGCAGCGGCTCGCACCCTGCCAGCGCGGAAGGTCAGGACTAACTTGGCCCCGAAACTGCACGTGGATCCCGGTTAGGCTACAGCATCAGGAGACTCTCTGATTCTCAGGTGAAGGGCCAGACACGATACCCTACAGACGCCCAACGAGTAAACAAAATGAGAAGAGAGATCCTAGAACGAGAAGTCAGCACATTTGCCAGGCTTTGCTGGCAGGGACTGGTATACGGCTTTACAAGGAATGTGCATCAACAAAACTGGCTTCTAGGTAACCATGTTTACTAAGAATACAACCTAAGCACAAGTGTACGCTGCTATTGCAGGATGTTTTAACAGCTTTTGCAACAGAGGTTAGGAAGGCCTGGCAGAACTTCCTCAAAATATTTTTACGGAAGTTATCTTCTTCATCCCCAATGCTGTTACAGATGCTCCACCAATTCAAGAATTTAATGAAAAAATAAAATTATGAATCTTAAAAAGAAAGCAACAGTTTCAATACAGTTCTAGGCAAAATCTGCAGCTGTTAACACAGAAACACTTCTTCATTGATGCTACTAAGGGAAAACACTATATTGTATAAAAGTAACAGCACAATGTATTTGAGCTCCACATTGCATTTTGCGTGTTTCCTGCTTACTTCCTATCCTGTTTGGATTATGAAAAAATATCAAAGAAATCAGATTTTATTTTGGATCCAGTCACTTCAGTTCAAAGTCATCTCTAAATGAATTGAAACCACAGGTTGCCTAGGAGGTTGAAAAGCTGGTTTAAACTAACTAGGAGGCTCAACAAGCATCAACACAAAACAAAATCTACTGATGACAGTGAATCACTTTTGAAAATTCAGCCTTGCAGCGGCAAGTGTGTGAAGATTTAGTCCTCAATTTCTTATGGCCCTGAGGTCACTGTCACTACCATAACTCACTGCACATGATTCTAGCTGGTTTAAAATATTATAAAATACTTACACAACTATTCTTATATTATTTTTAAAAAACAAATATTATTCTTAGTCTGGTTTCCAAGAGAAATGAAAGTGGCCTCAGGGCTAAAACAAATACACAAGCATATTTCACTAGCAAAACACTCGGAATTAATGAAAAGCAGTTTTTACAGACTAATAATCCAAGGCAAATAATTTAGTATTTTCATCCTGCAAACAAATGTGCCAAAAAGGTGCACTGATACCTGATGATTTATAAGAGAAACCCCAGGAAGGAACAGTTGTATCACAATAATGGACCCATCAAAGGCACAACAGGAGCTTCTGAAAAGAGTCCTTAACCTTTTCAGTGTCCGCAGCTGCATTTGAGGAGGTTTGGGCCCTATAGAATTACAGCTCTAGGAATCTAGTACATGTGAGTTATTAGCATCAGGAAAGGACACACAAAAAAATTGTTCCCCAATAAAAAGCAAACAAATTACACATTACTTTGACACAGAAGTAAACTGAGGATTATTTTTTCTGAAAGATCTGCCAAAATAGAAAAAAAACTTTTTAAATCTCATACTCTAGAGAAAAATAAAATAAAATGCCTTGAAAGTTTATATTTGTGTGCCCATAAACTCAGAGATATTAATTACAATACAAAGTTCAGCTTAGTCATATAGAAACATTGATTTTCCAGTAAGAACAAAACTCAAATGCTACTAAAAACATGTTTGTGTTTAGAGGTTGTTTCAAGATTGGTCTGTGGGGAATTCTTGCTGTATTTATTACTACAAAAATCATCTCGGACTTAGGTTTGTTTTAGTTTTCAGGACTTGGATTCTCTTCAGCCCATTTTACCTTAGGTATCAATAGAATGGTTGCCAAACATTTTATTTTTATGTCACATTTAAACAGGCAGTTTAGTCGATACTGCATATATATTCTTAATGATTTACCCATCATTGTGACAAGATATGATTGTGCTGTCCCTTTCTTTATCTTGACACAGTACTTCATAAGGGAAAAAAAAAATCTTTTACCACCATAATTCCCAAATAAATTCCAAATGCTTTTGTGATATACTCTTCAGCATGCAGTTTTTACAGCAGTCAATTTTGCAATGTAAATATTATTGACACTTTACTTGTTGTTGCTTCTTAAGGACTTTCCAGTATATTATAATGAAAGTCACCCTCCAAAACAGCTGTTATTGCTCTTTTTTGTTTGCTTGCTTTTTCTTTTGACCCTTCCAACTCTTTTCCTATTCCTCTTCTCCTGGCATTCAGCATTTAAAATTCTGCCTTTATTCCTCTCTGTTACCCCGGATTTTGTGCTATTTCCTCCTTCTTACAACCCTTGCGTCTTGCTAAAACTATCAGTGTCAGATTTTATTCTGATATTATCATGAATTTTCAGTGGAAAATAACTGTATGTTCTGAATAGTAATCCATTGCACCCCTCATTTTAAGGGGAAGGAGGCAAGACCCATGACAAAAATCATAGAGTGAAATAGCTGGAAGTCCACCCACCGCGAAAGGCTGGATGGCAGAACCACTGTGCAATGCTGCTGTAAAGAAATGCAAAGTAAGTATTATTTTACATTTTATGATCCTTACGTTAAACTCCCTTTTTCCATCTGAAAGGCTAATTTGCAGTTAGAGATTTGTTTGCTCAGGACTCATAATGGGCAGTCCTGGAATGGAATGGATATAGCTGAATGGCCCAGCCATTCACACACGCTCAGTAAGGTGGTGCAGAAATAATCTCGGGCTCATTTGAAGCCTAACTGTGGATATGGACTCACTGGCAAAAGACACTGAACGGAGCAAAGTTCACTGGAAAATTCCATATTACTGATGGTTCCTTTCAGCATCCCCCACTACCCAACCTGCACCTCTGTCCAACCACCACATAAGGGACTCATTAAGTGCTGCTCGGGCACCCACTTCAACATCCCCTTCCCAAATCTCACCTATCCTCCCTATCCATTACACTTGTTCCATGCCATGCCCCACACATTAGAAGAAATGCAGCCAACTAACCTCTTCCAAATGCATTCAGTGAGCATGTAACCCTGCCCTGATCTCCTTACATTCCCTTTCTCAACCTCTCTCCACGTTGCTGGCGTTTCCACAGACATATGCGAATCCCCTCCGGCAAACACCTTTGTGCCCCCTTCCTCATTTCCAATACCAATTGCCCAGTTTCCCTAATCTCCTTATTTCTTCATCCTTATTTAAATTTCCATGCCCTTATTTAAAGGAAAAACTCTCCTTCCCCCCCTGCTGCGACAAATGCCATCTTCATTATCTTCATTATCTACTAATTGACTTTACCTACATAGAAAATTCATTTTCTATTTTCTGATTTGTCCCTGTGTGGAATATGTCACATTGTGGATATGAGGGACAGAGAAAATACATTCTTTATTATTACTTTAAGGGGGAAAAAAAAAAAAACCACCATTGGGGAAACCCATTCACATCTCCAGCCTGAATCCATCCAGTACTTTTCTAGCTGATTTAAATGAGCTTTTAAGGAATGCTTGCTTACACAGTGCATATTACCTGGAAAAAACAAAGCACAAGCAATTATTGATTAAAAATTTAAAAATCCAACAAGCTTAATTTTAAACTGCTCCTATCTGTTAAATTTCTGTGGAAACTATTAAAAATAACTCCCACCTACATTGATAGTAATTTTATATTTTACCCAACTAGATGATCAAAGTTAAAAATTTGAAAAATACTGCTCAAAAATCATACCAAAAATAGAATTTCAGAGAAATTATAACAGTTCTGATACGAGAAGCTAATTACAAATACCTGCCCAATAGCTACTTCCTCTCCCTCATAGCATTTGCGCGCCAGTCTTAGGAGCATATTAATTCCTATAATCCCATATGGCAAACAGCAAAACAACTTTAGTTTCACTCTAATCCAATGAGCACGGCGGCAGGGCTGGAAGTTCCCAGGCGTTACGAGAAGCGCAGCACGAGCCCTACGCGGTGGAAGACGGGGGCCGTCAGAATTTCCTCCCAAGCACAACCCCCGCAGCACTTTCGGTTTCTCAGGGGTATAACTGTAATGGAAAACACAGGACTCGCCGCAGAACCCAACACACTTAACGCACACGTGCGAGAGCGGGCACGATTCTGAGGCAGCTCCCGCGCGGCAGCACGGAGCAGGGACAGGGCCCAGCCGCGCGGCGACATGTTCCTTGAGAGCCGGGTGAGTTCGCGCTTTACGCGGTACTCGGGGCTGCCGGTGCCCGGGGAGCCATGCGCGGCTCTGGGCAAACTGCCGCGATAACCAGGGTACGGGGTGGGATGCAGCGTGAACTCCTGGGCTGCTCTGTGTGGTGTGTGCGAATTGGACAACACAGAATGAAGTGGCTCCAGCCAGGCTGGCTGCTTCATACAGTGCTCTTGGAGAGGAACAGAAACAGGTTGGTGTTTCACGCTACTGTGGAACACGGGTGTTTTTTCCTTTTGAAGGCAGCGTTGATTATTGTTAGACAGTAACGCTGATTTGAAAGAATATTCACCACGTGAGACGAGTTCAGGACAGACAACTTCGAAGTGATGAAGTCCATCCAGAGATCCTGAGCTCCAACTCCAAGCTCCGCTTTCCAAGGAAGTCTCGCTCTACCTTTTGGGATCTGCTCATCCCAAACTCGGCTGGTAGCCCTCAAAATGTCAATGACCAAGTTTCAGATAGCTGGGGTAAATTTAGGTATTACGGGTTAAGATTTCATCCTGTGTCTTTTTTTCTTCTCTCCTTCTCAGATCAATTAATTGAACAGTCAGAGAACAATAACAAGGGTATTTGAATTGCACTAAAATATCTTCTTTTGCTAGTATAGACAACAGTGTAAAAGATCTTTTCATGTAAAATTAAAATAAAAGCAGGTTTTTAAACATTATAAATAAAACCAGCTAAAAAGTGAGAGCTCTTATTTTCAAACATGACTTTCCATGATGATTTCAGTATAACTTCTGCTAGATCGAATATGCTGTCATACAGGGAAATTAGTGTTTCTGCTGCAGCCAGTAAGATCCAAACCAACACTGAGTTTTTCAGTCTGGTGAATTTAAGCATTAAGTGGTAGGGACGTGGTGTACATAAGCCATTCCATCTCTGGAGAAATGAATTTCAAATTAACTAATAAGACACTGTACTGCTTACAGCTTATTAGACAGAAACAGCAAGCAGAAATAGCACACAGCTACCAACCCTTGGATTCAAGAGCTGGATTTTGCTGTCATGTCCATAATGCTTAGTGCATTGATTATGCAAAGGAGCAGGTGAGAAGAGGGTTTAATTTCATATTAAGGAAAGTAAAAAGGCTCTGTAGCCATGTAATTGCAGGATTAAGAAAAAGTATACAAGAGCTTTGCTCTAGTATTTACATATCAAAAAAATATATGGAAGTCCTCATAAAGAAAACTGGAGTACTTTAAACTGAGAAACAGCTTAACCAAGATAAAGGGTAGATTTATATATTTTTTTCATTTTAAAATACAATAGGTAGAGAAGAAACTGGTAAATTTTCACAGGATACGTTATTGAAAGTTATTTCCCCATGGAAAAAGTATATGACAGCTTCTTAACCAACCCAACAGCCAAACTCCAGTCTACAAGTCCACAGGATTTCTAAGTATAGGAATATTTTGACACTATTCCTATTCTTCCTCAGGGGGACTGTTATGGTAGGAGGACAGAGTGAGCACGTGCCTTGAGAATAAGCTGGTACAGATAGTACCACAAAACATGGAGAACACTTATGAACAGAGGAATTTCAAGGACAACAGACCAGATAGGTTCATTGAAAAACTTCATGACTTGACTTATCAGGACAGAGAAGCTTGGATGATTACAATGAAGGACATCAATAGCAAGATTTGATCACAGTGTATACAATCCTGAGCACAGAGAATAAGGTTATCAGAAAAACAATCTTTAGCAGAACTGTCACCTCAAAACCAGAAAACAGAAAAATCAGTTGTCGCACGCTACAGAACATCAGGGAAGTAAAAACTATCCAGCTAGTAAAGAGAAGACACCAGGCAGCAGGACTTGAAATGTAGTAGTACTACAAGCCAATATATTAAAAAAAAAGAAGTAAAGGTCATTCACTTTCATCTCATACAAATGTCACATGCTTTTAGAGTAAGTGAACTAGTTGTATATCACTGCAAAAAGGGGCAATTTTGGAAAAAAAAAAGAAAAAGCTATTAGAGATCATCAAAGTAAAAGTGTTTTGCTTGAAATACAAAGCCAGGGACTGCTGCTTTCTAAATGGTGAAACCAATTTCAGAACTTTCTCACTGGAACAGGAAAAAAATGGTACCATCTTTTTAACTATGTGACATGTTAGAAGAGCTAAGAAATGCATAAATAGTTTATTTGAGAATGGCAGTTATTAAAAAAAATGTTTCTAGCTTGAAGTGTAAGCGAGGACCCCTAGCTTCAACCTCTAGCTCTGATCTTAATGGAGTCGGATTAGCCTTTGTCACACAGCCAGCCCTGCACAAGCCCTTGCACAACTTTGCTCCTTCCTTAAGGATACACAGATCAACATCGCTGTCACATCCCATTAGGAACAGAGCTGATAAAGTACACTGGGATTCCAAGGTGACATGGCTTCTTTCGTTACGTTTGTCACAATATTGATTAGATTAGGTCTGAAGCCCATCTTTGGCCTGCTACTGACCCATCACACCCTCCTGGGAAATTCTGCAGAGTGGGAAGCCAAATTGGAAGTGACTAAAACAATGGAGATGTTCAAAGACAGTTATAGCTCATGGGACTGATGCACATGTGACATGCTGGTTTTTACTACCTCCGCATCTAATCCATTAATCCAAAACTTGACAACTAAATGTTGAATTATGTTCTGCATAGCAGTCAGCTTTTGGAAACTTCGTAGTGGGAAAATAAAATATCAAATATTTTTACATCATTCACTAAAGTATTTTAACAATAAAAACAATAGCATGGTTCAAGTGATGCCTAGCTCATTTCACCCACCCACTTATTTATAAAGGGAAAAAAAGCAGGTAGGTTTGATCCCTGTGGAGCCTTACATCAATTGCCTTTAAAGACTGTTTAGCCTGAGATATTACACTGCCTTCAGCATAGGTGATGATGTCTCAAATTGGAGAGCTGTGCAACAGAGCCATATGGCATTAAACACTTCTGATGTAATACATGCCCTTTCATCGATGCAGCCTCTGTATGGCACCAGCCTGACAGCTCTGGAGGCTCAAAGGACTGCCCTGCATTGCTCAGCTTGTTTTGTGTTTTACACAAAACAGAGACCAGGGATTTTTTTGCCCTTTTTTTTTTTTTTTTTTTTTTTTAAGCACAAGGTCATGTCTTCCTATCACACGAGGACCTCCCCTATAAATACCCTAAGCAGTCACATCCAAGCTACAGGGAGTCTGAGCAGTAAGTTCAGTAAATGTCATTCCTTTTTTCCATACCTCCACCTCCCACACATAACACCCACTCCTCCAGCAGCACCAAACTAACATTTTATATTTTCTTTCCTCCAAGTGCTCCCCTCCTCCTCTGCTTCACACAGTTTTACAAAACAAGATAACTAAACAGTTAGCACTCTAAGTAAAATAAACATTCACAGTAGGGAAATTGTAGTACATCTGTCACAATCTATAACAACTCTTATACTCAGTAACACCACTCCTGAATAGATGACACAGAAATAAATAAAAAACATCAAGATGAAAAATGAAATATGCCATTTTCCTCCACATAAGGCTTTATTACCTAAATGAATTTATGAAAATACACATTTCAGATTCCTACTTGGAATCTGAACCTTACTTTCCTCTGAACCTTCCTCAGAGTTAAGTGTTAAGATATTTCTTTGGCCTGTACTTAAGCTGGTCCCATATTCTTTCAGCAGAAAAAGGGGTATACTTCTTTTATATAATCCTATTTTTTTAAAATAGATGCTTTTTGTATATTACTGAAAGATTAGACATGGCAGAATTTACACTTCACTGAAACAGCCTTAAAAACAGAGGGAGAGCAGAAAAAGAACAATAATTGCTTATGGATTCAGTTTAATTAAACTTGCTTTAAATATGCTCAAGGATACTTCATTTGAAAGAGTTTCATCTATCTATAGCTGTAAAGATTACCCTAAGCTCCATGAAACTGAATCAATGTATCTTCCTGCTTTGCAGAACTTGCCTGTAGGTTATTACTGTGCAGGCTTCAATTAAGATTCAATAACAGCTTTTACATCCAAAAAACTATGTTTGCGCCTTGAGAACTTAAATGAACCGACCTGAGAAACATCTGGGAATAAAAGATTGACTTTTTCATGCTTTAAGGGCTGAACACCTTTGAGGAAGGTTTCAGACAGAATTACAAGATTTTTTTTCTTGGTAGAGCTCAGATATAAATAAAGCAGTGCAACAGCTGCATCTTTTATACAAGATATAATAGGAAAGGAAATCCTAAACTCAGATGTGCCCCCCTTTCATCATTACCATGCACATTTTTGTTTGTTTGCTTTTTAAATACTTTTGTTGTACAAACTTTAAAGACATAACCACTTGCTTTTACCCTGTGTAGATCACACAAATGTAATAAGAGATTTGTCTGCAACTCTTTTCATGTGTATTCACATGGACAGTGCCTTTTCTTCTTCTAATAATTTTCCTGTGTATGTGCCCTACATTTTCCATTAAGATTTTTCTCTCTCCTCTTGTCCTATTTCCTCATTTCTCCCTTGTCACCCCCTTTCTGTGCTCACTTCTTGTCCACGGGACCTTCTCAGTTCACTCATTTCTCCTGTTGTTCCCCCAAGCTTTTACCTGCTTTCTGCCTTGTCCCCTTCTCTGGGCTAACCTAAACATGCAGCCCAGCTCTTTTGCAGCATTCTTCTCAGTCATATTCCTCTCCTATCAATTGCAGGCTTTTCCATTACCACTGTTGGATTCGATTACTAAGAACAGAGTTTATTTCTTCTATCTCATTCCCCTACCCATCTCCATCTTCTGGGTTAAGTATCCACACAGCTTAGTCTTTATAAATCTGTGTTTTTTGTTTTTTGTTTTTTTTTTAAATGGTAGTTTGCAACGCAGGAGAAAACAAAACCAAACCACTTGTTGCAGTTGTTCTTGTAGTTCAAGTTACAGACCACAGACAGCTCCAGAAATCAGCCTGGCATTGCTGGTTTAGTTTGATGTTTTCTAACATCTCCAAGATCAGACACCCTGACTCAGACGTCCCAGCTGAAGTTTGCTACTTGCAAACTTCAGATAAAGGGCAGAAAAAAAAAAAAAAAAAGACAGTAGAGATGCTGAAAGCAAAGTAGTCTTTTGGACTCAAGCCAAACATACTAACTTATGTTTGGGTATACTCCTCTCCCTGGTGACCATGTCAGCCAGGTCTATAGAGGCCCCATGAGTGAGCTCCCTTCTCACCTGCACAGAAAGAGCTTGAAGGCCAGGTCTGAAGGGTGATGTTGCAGAACATGTAAAAAGAGGTGTACAGCTACCCACTTCTTTGAAATGGCTGATATTATGGAGGAGGAAAGAAGCTTGAATTCTCCAGGCTCATAGGCCTTAAAAATAAATAAATAAATAAATAAATAAAAGGCCTTAAATAGAGAAACACAAGAAGGAAAAAATTGCCTGTCTCTGTATTTAGAAGTTTATATATTTGAGGCCCTTGAGGAAGGAAATGAGTTAGAAAACTGACAGTGAAAAATATCAGATTTGAAATGCTGAAAATAAGCCTGATTTTCTGATCTGTTTCAAATCATCTTTGTTTTATATGATAAATATACCATAAAATGAAATAAAAAACAATCCACCAACATTAAACCAAAACAATTCAGCGACCTCAAAGGGCAAAAAGTTAGGAAAATAGAGGCTAGGAATAGTCTGGACAAAATTTCATTTGCCTTTAGGGACCGTACGTGTTTATCACCAGCAACAGGCATCCCATTATAGTTTTTTGCCACCAAGAAATAACGGAAATGAACATTACTCATCTTTATGCAAGTAATAGACTGTCTTATAACAGAGTAGCTCAACCCTAAAACTGAATCTCTCAACAGCAGCTGCAATCCTTTTAGCCGATTGTTATTTTTATGAGTAAGTTAACAGAATCACATATCTACAATAACATTGCTTGTTACTGCTGATGATGTTGCCAAGGTAAGGCTGAAAATGTGTACTGCCAGCTTAGAAATTCATCTGAAAACAGCAAATCTGCTCGTAGAGAGAGAGAGAGATGGGAAAGAGAGGACAGCAAGCAGCAGAGAAAAGCAGTGAGCTGCAGCAGGCTCTGACCCGCACCCCAGTTATCTCTATGGTCTGCATGGGTCCCTTGGCGTCACAGATACCTTGGACAAACTGGAAGCGCTGGCAGTTTTCGCTGAGTTGTGCTACTAAACATTGACGCGAGTTTCAGGACAAAGGGGCAGCAGTGCTGGTACCTTCTGGCACACCTTTTCCACAGACAAAGACTCTGAAAACAGTGCTCGCATACTCCAGTGAGAGAAGGAACTCCCATCTCCCAATTTTCATTTCTTAAGGCCTTAGAAGAGGATGGGGCGTGCACAGTAAATAAATGGCTTAAATTTAAAGAATGGACTGTAAGCAACTAATGCTTTGCCTCTTGCAAAACACCAGCCAGTGTGACTAATGGTTCAGGGATTACATTAAATAATTGTAATAGCTTTCCCTGTAGACTGATGATACCCAGGAGAAAAGATCCTCCTCTTTGAAGGAAAAACATGAAATTTATTTGCTTATGCTGAAAAAGTAAATAATAGCATCTTAATTGAGATAAATCTCTTTACAGAAACAATATCTTTCCATTTTGATCACAAATTAAGCTGCAAAAAAGAAAATAAACAAGACAGGCAGTCTTTGAATGTACGAGACCAAGACATACAGTTTAAAGAGCTGCAAAGAGAAGAATTACAGCAATCCAGTTACAAGAAATGGAGGTTTTGTGCACAAAGCAGGTCTCTTTTGTAATGAATAATGGTAAATTGATAAGAATTACATCTGCTCAGCACCTTCCACTATCAGGACTCAGAAGCACACTGTAAAAACTGTATACTTTGCTAACAACTCCTTTCTTAAAAGGTTGTTTGTGCTAGAGGAAACAGAGCCTTGTCAATAAAGTGAGTAGAGGATTTAGAGCTTCAACTACTGCTGGACGCAATAATGTTTCAGAGACTTTGGGTCCTGGGGTTTGCCCCTCACTGCTTGGTACTTTCTCTCCATTTAGACCAGGCAACAGGCATTTGGTGATCAAACAATTTTTAAGGAACAATGTCTAATAAGTTACAGAATTCCTGACAGGATAAAGAAAAATCCATAAAAGTGAGAATGAAATGCAGGGTACATACATATCAGGGATGTAAATGAGCACTCAAGTGCATGGTATTTTTGGGCAGCGCTCAAAAACAGCTCTCCCCCTTGCTGGTGGTCTTGTAAGGCTCCCTCCTTTTTGGCTCTCCATTCTGCTCCCTTGATAACCAGCTCATATTTTACCCACATTCAGGAGCTCTTTTCTGTGCCACAGTCACTGATTAATGCCCAGACCCTTGAATTTTTAAAACTCTGTAGTAACAAAACAGGAAGCAAATGCTTAAAGCACCCCAATTTTATATTGGTTTAAGTAAGGACCTTCCTCCTCTGTGATAACATTAGAACTTGAAGAGTTGCTTATATGAATAAACACAGGCCCGTCCCCCACTCAGCTTCTTCTGAAATTTAGTAGTAATAAATAGGTAACTGATTCAACACAACTGTAAATAATTCAACAGATAACATAATTTGCCTACCTGAAAACCCAGAGTAGTGCACATAGCAGTAGAAAAGTTTTTAATCAATTCCAAAAGAATAGGAATATAGGAGACAATAAAATTTAATTCATTTCTAGCTTCCAGTAGGCAGATTTTTAAAGAACCGGAATATTTCTTCTTTAGAAACCGTAAGTAGGAAAAGAGTTTTAAATAAACTTCTCTGTGTGCAGCTGCAAGGAACTACTCGCAACCAAGCAGCCCTTAAAGTACTCCAGCAGCATGTGCTGTGAACCCAAGACAGTTACCATGATCATGAGGAGCTTCAGCTGTGCTGCTGGCTTTGGTCCTCATGGTGAGTTTAACTAGAAAACTCTAAAAAAAAGGAGCTCACTGCGCAACAGGGTCTTGAAAAATCTCACCACTTCCAGGGCAGGAAGCCTAGAAAGACTGTAGAACTGAAGACTTTACTCTCACGAGAACTGGTAGGGGAGGAAGAGAGATGCCACTGGGCAGAGACCCAGAGCACCTGGGTTCTCATTCGAGCCCAGCAATTCTCTTACTGTATAACCCAAACCAGCTACTTCTATTTCCACCTTCCTCAGTACCACCACCAATGCAAAGCAGAGGTTGTGAACAGCTGACAGCACAGCTCGTTTCTACCTGGGTTTGGAGCATGTGCGATAGGGTCTCAGGGGACTCTGCAGCGCACACTCAAATCAATTAGCGAGGGGTGTGTAATGAGAATGCACTCAGTGTTTGAGTGTCTTTTTGAAGTACAAAGGAACATTAGTCACATTTCAAAGCAATGCTTGTGCTAGGCAGTGAAGGAGGAGGAGTTTTTCGCTATAAAGGCTTTGACTTCCCGATTTTTCAGAGGGCAGAGAGTAGCAAGCAGCAGTGTAAGCTGACACAGCTGAATCCTAAGCATTGCTGTAGCAGCATTGCATTGCTGGCTGAGACTTTAAAATGAGCACAAGGAGAGAAGCAGCTGTGTTTGCCAGTACGAAAACAAGCCTGGAGAGCATGAGTGAGTGCTTTCTCTTGCTGCCCTGCCTGTCCCTGTGCTACGCAGTGTGCCAAGCAGAGGCTGCTCTTAGCGACTGGAAGAGCAGACACCACAGAAGCACAAATGTGCAGCCTTAGGTATGTTCACCATTACCCCAGGAACAACTGACAGCCCATTCATGTGAAAGTGCCTGAGCCACGACAAACTGTCATCCAGCCTGACAAGGTTTTGACTTGCTAGTGATGCACGATCTTAATTTATTACTGCAATATTATCCTCCACTTTGGACTGTACCTCTGATCCACTCATCTTCAACCCTCAATTAAGTTTAGGCATGAAAAAATAACTGGAAAGGGGAGAAGAGGGAAACCTAGTTGATCATGTCTATAAACCTGGAAGTATATCTGTAACACCAACCACAAGTTATTCCTTTACATGACTGCCAAGCAGAGAAGGGTCATGCCAAAACTCCACACCGTTTTTAAGCATTCACAAAATCAATTTAAATTAACAATCAGTCAGCATCTACAGCAATTAACATCCCAGAAATGCTATACTTCAGTTGTGCCTTCTCTAGTTGCTCTTTTGTCAAAACCTTTATAGCATATAGATTGTGTTGACAAGTTACCTGTTTTTTATTCAAGAATTTTCTCTCAAAATTTCAGATTTAGCTAGTCACCATATCCTCAAGGTGTATGTACAATCAACATAAAACAACAGAGAGAGCTCAACCATAAAAAGAGAAAGTATGCATGACTGACTTATTTTCTCATTGACAGTAATGATCCTTTTAACATTACAGACCTAGTATAGGCACACAGATAGCACAAAATTCATTTTTGAAATCATGGCAAACAGCAGAATTCCACTGCAGACAACCTGTGGAATGGATACATATATACATATTTCCCAACATGGTGAAGTGCCAGGGTTTTAGTAGCATTTTTATATGACACAGAATGAGAGTAAAAAATAGAAAATATAACCATCAAACTTAGCAGGCTGCATTATTCATTACAAATGTGAAACAGGGACAGCTTAAGGAGGTTTTCACCAAACCTGCACAAAGTTTCATGAGCAAGAGTGATTTTAGCATCTTAGGAGGTAAAATAGTTTGAAGAGAGAGAGAGACAAGAGCAGTTGTTCTGATGGAGCTTTGCATTTGAATTTTCAGGATACGCTCTAAACCCCTGTAAACTCAAAACAAAACTCACTGGGTGTGAACTGAAACAAGAGGTTTGAGTGAAAAGTCTGAGAGTGGAAACCACTGAGCCCGAGAAGCAAAACCAGCATCAGGCCAGCGCTGTCCACATGCCTGGCAAACATGATGCAAATGTGTGTGCAGTCCTAAATCCAACTAATTTAACCAAAGAGATTTTACTGAAATGAAGGAATTGGGAGACAGGGCAAAGGAGGGAACTAATTTGAAGTGGCGTCTCCTAATGAGCAAATAAAGATCAGAAACCTCAGGATCTACTCATGCAAGAACAGGGAAATTACCTTTGTACGTTTGATTTTTTTCAAGAGATGAAAGAGATAAAGAAAGAAATAGAAGTGTGGCCACAGGGGAAAAATTATGAGAAACAAGTCGTGTGGTTCAGGCTTGTGCGGTTCAGCTTCGGGGAGCACTGAAAGATTTCCGAAGGTGGACAGATTCCTTTCTCATTAATGAAGGGGCCCTGACTCCAGATCCACTGAACTCGCGCCGAGTGGAAGGCTATTCAGCTCCCTCCTTTGACTGAAGGCAAGAGCCTGTTACTTATGAGCTATTGGTAGCTTTCCTTTTAATAAGGAGCTGGGGGAAGGGGGAAGAAAATGGCTGGAGGAGAGGAAGGAAAAGATGGGTAGCAAAACACGCTCATAGCCGAACATGGGACTTCAGGGGATTCGCAGGACAGGCCGTTGGGAAAAAGTTAAAAGACTGCGAGGTAAGCAATGCCCTTCCTGGGTTGATTTTTCTTTTCTTATTGTTCAGGGACATGTTAATTAAGAAGAAAACTTCTCTGTATCTTCAGTGCACCCCCCTATCCTCCCTGCTTTCTCACAACCTTATCATCAAATATATTTATTTTGTTAGCATGTAACTAAAAGAATTATGGATTTTCAAATATTCTTTGGTGGATTCCACCTGTCTTTGGCTAACGCTTTAAAAAAAAAAAACCTAAACAAATAAAATCCTGACCATCTTTGCTGCTGCAACAGGGAACATGCAGCTTGTTGTTATGACCCGAACACAGCCATTAGCTCCCTTCAGACTCTGTGTGGGCTTGAAATGTTCTTCTTCTAGTCCTCTGCAGCTGATAGCTGAACATAGATTAATACTAAAAAGAATATGAAAGAAATTATGTTGGGAAATTTGCCATAAATATATAGGCCTGCTCCTTAAAATAATTAGGAATGCAAGCAGCTTATTTAGTTTACTCAGTTCTGAGCACTGTAATGCCAGCTAGTAGTTTCTGTTAAAGAATGTAATTTTATACTAAAAAAAAAAAGAAGAAGAAAAAAGAAAACAAGAAGTTCTTACCTGGCTCACATAGGACACATGTCCATGATATGCACTTGTAGGTGAACTGCAAACACAGCAACAATGCTATGCCTTGAACACATACTTTACAAGGGACAGAACCTTATGTCATGCATTCAAAAAAAATTTTTTTGAAAGTTTGTAAAAAATGTGAATTTTAAGTTATATAAAAAGCTTCAGTTTGAATATAATATGAATTATGACTATGACTTATAGCAGCACTGTAAGTGTACTTCATTTCTAACGTGAATCACAAAATATCAAAGAGTTGACTGGTGTTTTAAAAGATAGAATACTGGTAGCATTAGAATTAGCATTCCCACAAGCAATGCTTTAAATGCTTTAAAATCACCGCCTTGTAGTCAAACATGTTGAAGCAGGGAGTCAACTGCTTCAGTTTTTGGATCTATCCATAACTGGATGTTTTCAGAATAGCTATTTTATTCTTCGAAAGTGAATTGCAAATTATTTTACCCTACTGCAACATTCCAGACCACTTCTTAAGACTGCAGTTCACAAACCCAAGAGAACCTACAATCATTACCTATCTAGTTATCACACTTACCGGTGCTTGGATATTCCGAGCATATTCTTGCAAACAATTTCAAAGAAATTCTGAATTATTAACTACTAGAGTTCTGTAGGTATACAGATGGCTACATGTACAGGATCTAGCCCTATGTCTGAGAAAGGTCAAGATGACACGTAGCTTATAGAAGTCAAACAGAAAATACAGAGCTACCATTTTCAAAACTGCACTCGAAAGCAACGTGAACCTTGATGGACTCAAACGTCCCTCCTTCTCCTTTGTTAACCACTTCAGTACATCAGAAAATGATGTACTGAATTGATAACTGCATTCTAAAAACAAGTAGGAAATTCTTAAGCAAATGACCTGACTGCCCCAAAGGTATAAATAACTTCTGGGGAGAAAAAAATAATGTTTAAAAAATATTTTTTCATCAATAATATGAAAAGAAAAGAAAAGAAAAGAAGGAAGATAACTGTGATATATTTATAAAACAAGGGATTAAATTTTCAATTACAGCTGTTCGTCTTACTGATGTCTCTGGAATTCTGAATCCAGTTCAAACCGTACTTTGTTAGTTTTTATCTGCTGCCAAGGGGCACGTACCAGCCATCTGCAGTGTGTAATAACTTTGGTTATGATCCCTTAATCTGAGCAGAACTGAGTTTGGTTGGAACCTGAATGGGAAACTCAAGTACTACATGTGAGTAGTGACTAGAGTTCACTGCAGTGACATGCAGAGCCCCAATTCTGCAAAGCTCTTTAGGTGTACAGTGTGCTAAAAGTCACGTCGACAGAGATAATACATCCAAAGTTAAAGAAAAAAGCAGGATTTTTTTTTTTTTTGCATTAAATGTATCAGTGAGACAATTTATGTCTATCTAAAAAAAGAAATAAAAGAAACACACACAGAATCAAATTTAGAGAGTCAAGTATCACAATATAGAGAAAGGGTAAAATAATAAAGAAGTTTATACCACTATTGTGATTTGTGATGCTAGAAAAAAATAATAGGACTTATTACAAACTATGAGGTAGACCCTTTAAGTGCTTAATACGTTAATCCCAAAAGACAGTTTTGCTTTCAAGATTTCATGTACTGCAAATGGTTATAAGCATATGCTAGTGAGAGGCTTTGATAACAGCTACTAGGATGCAGACAGAAAGGCACTATAACATTTAGTGGTTTGCATGAAGCATGTAAATTAGTCAGGTTCAAGCTGCAGCTATTATGAGACATTTGCAAAATTACCAGAAGGAATCGGGCACGTGGTGTCCTTGAGCCATTACAAGTTTCCCCGTGTTTGACACGACCAGTTTAAAACCAGACACAATCCAAAGTTGTCCAAGCAGCAGCCCAGGTCTAAACTGGCCTTCCTCATCCCTTCTAAATTCTTATGTGCTTAACATATCACCTGCTTCCAAGGAGAACCCATGTGTCTTTACCCGCCTGTTTTGGAAAAGGTGCCATTTCAAACCATGATGTTCTGTACAGCTAAGCAGAAGAGGATGTACTGCTTCCTCCCAAGCTGGGGTCAATCAAATTACAGAGCAAATCCTACCACTTGAGTAGCAGACAGCTTCCCCTTCCCACTCTGGTCCTCACCAGCTTCATTCACATTTGGGCTGGGGAGAGGAAGAAAGGAGGAAACAGACGTAAGCAAAAGACAAAACAGCAATAGAAGTCGTGATGGTTTTGGGAGGACAGTTCTGCAGCACCAAAAGGAAAGGAGCGATTAGATAACATGGAAAATTAACTGTCATTGGGGGCTTTAACTAAAGCCTACTCAAGTCATCTAACTTAATTCTGCTGCCTACAATGAGTTTTGTTCCAAGGCCTATATATGCAGGACTGACCAAAATAAACTATGATACCCACTTCTAAGGGATGACAATCCCTTTATTTTTTTGAAGAACAGGGAATGTCACAATATCACTAGCAAAAAATATTTCCCATTTGAAACACACACACACGGCAGAAGAATCATCCTGATTGCTGACTTGATGTTCTTTGATGTGTGAACATATAATACAATTGGAGACATTCCAATTTTCTCCAGTTCAAAGCTAGGCCAAAATTAGAAGCAGTTATGAATAATGTATTAGGTTTTGGTAGAAACAGCAATGCGGAATAGAATAAAGATGAAAGTTTAGCTTAGTTGTGAATTTGTGAAACAGGTAAGCATCGTTGCTTCCTCAAAAAGGCACTTTTGGAGCTGCATGTTCACTGAAGTTCAATTAACAAAACATATGTCAAAATAGAATTTTTTGTCAGGTTATAAATTGCTTTCAAATGCACTTCTGATGGTTTCTGAATAACATTTGATGCCTAAATTATCCATGAAACTTTCTCTAAGTTGTCTCTGAGGCTTTTTAGAGGAAATACACAAGTGTCAAAGTCCTCATTGTTCCTTGGACTAGCCTAGAAGTTGCTTTCCAGCCAAGAGATACACATGGGAAGGGTGGGTAGACGCTACCTTAGAACACTGGGCCCCATCTTCAAAGAGCCGGAGGCAGCTGATCACCACTCATTTCAGGATGCTTACCCATTTCCTGAAAAATCTAGTATTTTAATTTAATTATGAAATAAACAATTTCCAGGTAGTTATGCTTCTGGATGGATAAGCTACTTTTGTTCAGATATTTGTATTATCTTCCACATAAAGATTCTGAGTAGGCATTCCAGAATTATGTTACTTGTTTTTTACTTATTTTTAAGTTAAGTTTTAAGAATATACATATGGCTACTTCTTTGTTTTTTGCACTATTGTCAGAAATCTGTTTTCCCTTATCTGTCCTGTATCTTCATAGTGTTTTATAAGTGTGGGCAATTTGAAGAAAGCTTTCTGGGAAGGCAGTGACTAGCACTTAGTCACAGTCCCTTATTGCCCTATTAGCAGTTTTGACAAGGGTAGTTGACAACAGGCCAGAGATGATTTTTCCTCTCTTGTGTGCATATAGTTATCCATACTGGTACTTATAGATGCGCTTGTTGAAATCCTGTCACTTTCAGTTTAAGTTTGCTAGTATTTTGTACACTGTAAGAGTGAACCGACTGTATAAAAGAATCACCATATTCCCTAGATTGTCAGGAGCAACACACAGGCCTTTGCCACAACAAAAATTGCGTCAGTCAACAAACTCACTGTGAACTGCAAAACAATCGTTATCTTCTGCTGTGTCATATAGCACTAGCTCAATTCTAGGCTCTCGTTTGCCTTACCGAGTAACTACCAATGCAAATCATTAGCATATAGTATCCTTCTCATATTTTGTTCTAACATCACAAATTATTTTTTAGAACAAACTGCTATTTGAACAAGCCCTTCTTCAGCAGATGTAGACATTAGAGGAGAGGCACTGACCCACAGCAGGGAGCAGGGCTGCATTCCAGTTACTGCGCTAGGTTCAAGAAACCAACATCTGAGCAGGTTACAGTCTCAAATTCCTCCTGTGTTGCCCAAGTTTTATGCCAGTGAAACTCTGCATATCCTACAACAAATATAGAAGTAGGAACAATGTTAGTTTTTCCCCTTTATTGGGCTTATCTTGCACTAAATAGAATATGACCAAAAATACCTATTTTCTGTTTCTCTGTGTTAGAACACAGACTGATACGTAGTCAACTGAGAATTTTGTATAGAACATTTAATATTGTGTCTATTATCATTCTTGAAATGCATATAAAATTATTGCAATATAATATCTCTGGTTAGGTAAAGAACTCTCCCAATTTTTGCACCTTTATAGAACACATTTTGAATACAGTTAATAGTGTGTTTTATATCTCTGTGATAAAAATTAGGATCAACTTTATTAATGAATTTGAAAAGTTATTTTAGTATCTTAACACATTTGCAGCATTTTTGTGTGAGCCAAGCTCTATTTTTAACTTAAGGTTTAGGCTGCCTGATATGCGAGCAATGTCATGAGAAAAGAGGAAATCTTAAAAAAAAAAAAAAACCACATAAGGAATTCTTCACAAGAAGATTTTCATGAAAATTCTCAAATTTCAGTACTGCAAAAAACTTAAGTCATTATTATTAAGTTGCTGCATTTGAAGGGAAGGCATTCTGCTATTATTTTCCTGACTCTAGATGCTACAGAAATATAATGTACATACAGAAATGTCATGTCATACAGAAATGGACTATCTGATCACAACTTGCTTATAATTCAGAAAGGACATTGTGAATAGATTGTTGAGGAAGTTTGAAATGACATAGAAGTCTGCCAGATTTCTGACATAGATCTGTTTTATACTTTTGAATCTCTCTATTCTGGTGAAAAGCATATAAATTGTAGTATTTAATTAAAATGACAAAACAAGATCCCCAGATGATCTTTAATACTGGAGGCAAAGAAATGTGGGATGAGTTCGGTATTTATTATCCTACTGACATTGAAATAAGTGTTCTACCTCACCGAAAAATAAAATCTGGAAATTACTCCAATTATCTAATGAAATAGCTAATATTTAAATGACTGTCAGTATTCAATGGTAAAGTCAAAAAGGCAGTAGATTGTTTCTCATTATCAGTTATTTGATTGGTGACTTGGTCAATAGAGAACACAGGAAAAACAAAAGCTACAGGGAGATATTAAGTCTTATTTATCTGTAGGTCACTTATGTTTTTTTTTTTTTTTTTCTGTGTACAGATAATGTCATAAAGGCTTGGGCTGAAGTAGCTGAGTCATGTTGCTTCTTGCCAGGCTGCTTTAGCAAACAGTACACTTAGGAGTTGTTATTTTCACTAACATACAGGTTGCTAAAAGATCATGTATATAGCAGCATTTTTTAACCTGTAGACTAGTCCTCAGCTTTATTCGAGCCAAAATCTGACCATATAGAGCCGTCATATTTTAGCAGCAGTTTACAAATGGACAGATTGAGGCTGACTCCTAGGATGTACAAATATAGAATATATATATATACACTCACACACATATATATATTTATTTATATCACAGTCCTAGATTCTGCATCACTTGGCAGCAGGTCAGAATACATTTGTGTTTTCACTGTGTTTGTGATCAAGTGGTGCAAATGTGTTCCAAGCAGTTTGAACTCCACTGAAACACTCCGTGGCCGATAGCCGCACCTACATGCGCACTCCTAATTAGGTTTGGAGGCTTATAGCTAGTTCTTGTTCATCAAAGCCTTTTCTTCAAAATAAATTTGAAGACTTACTATTTTGGTAACAAGTTCTTCCAAAAAATAAGTCTTTTTTATTATTATTTTCAGTATTTCCTCAAATCTTTTACTGAAGATACTAAGACTGTCAAACTTCAAAGTTCTTACCTTGACTCTATTCCAAATAGAGTCACTAGAATGGAAACAATAGCTGTTAATTATCCTGTGAGCTAGGTAAATTTCAGTCCATTCTAACACTTCTCTAATAATTGCTGCTGACCTTCTTGCAGCATGCAGGAACTGAATTGCTAGTTATAATTCAGGTCAGATAGATACATCACATCCACTAGAAATTTCCTTGCAGCTGTACCAGTGTATGAACAAGCAACTTACTACAAAAAACCTCATCAGCCCAGCATTTCTCACAAGTAAGTGTAAAAGAAAATTCACAAATCCAAAGAGATTGGAGGGAAAAAAAAATAATAATAAAAAAAGAAATACAATTGCCCCTCATTTTGACCCTAATGAATCCTACAAAATACCTGTGGGAATGTTAAATGATGATGTCTTAGGTTCTGCTAAAGCAAACAAAAGGTTGACTAATCAGAACTGCAATTTTGATCCACTAATTGTGATGCCCTGAAGCTTAGAACACTAAAAATAAACTTCTTTTTTGTTGAGTTGCTTAAAAAAAATAGCAACCCACGTGCACTTACAAAAATACTGTATCAAGAAGATTGACATCAGCAGACATGCAGATTTTCTTCCCCTGGGCACCAAATTGCTGATGTTTGGACATAACTCTCTCCTTGGCATAATTGATTTTCACTTTCTGCATGGTGGCACAATCTTGGAATAGCTGGTGTCGCAGCAAGCAAGAACACACCAGTGAAGGACAAACTAGCTGGGCTAAGACCAGAGCTCTATCTTTAAACTTGAGCCCAATTTAAAACTGATTATCGGGCATTTTAAAAAGTCGGCTTAAAAAGAGCCCCAATAAAATTAAAAGGGTGCACATTACATTAACGTATCTTTGTTCTTCTGTGTTATAGTCAAAAATCGAACTGAAACAACCTGCTCATTAAAAGCAGTTTTTATATGCTGCTGCTTCCTTTTCTTGGGAAAGAAACCATGAGAAGTAGTGAGCATTACTTCCAGAAAATATGCAACACAAATAAGAAAGGAACAAATCTATATCTATAGCAGGAGCAGCTGTTCAACTATGCACTGACTGCCTAAATTGGCACATACACACGACATGCTGTAGCAGCTTCTTTAAGTGAAGCAGGCCAAGCCAACTAACTTTTTCCAAAATTTTTTCTTCCTTCACTCACTCTCTGGCTAGATCTTGTACACAGTCAAATTAAAGCACCTTTCTAAGTGATCTCTCTCTTCAAATAAGGAACCACATAGCTGATTTCACTAGACAACTGTGCTACAATAACCATTAGAACCTCAGTTACTTCCCAAGAGCCACACTCCGGTATCCCAGACAACTTGTGTCAGATTTTGTTCAAAGTCTCCAGTACTGGCAGAGGTACAAAAACTGGAGATAAGCACCATGTCCTCTTTAATACCCATGAAAGAGTTTTCCTTTCAATCCAAGGGGGAGATACAGTACCAAACATCAGTGGAAGATTCATTTCTCACTGCTCAGCAGTGGGGTCATAGCGCAGACTTTATGCTGGTAGAAACTTACTTTGATCCACAGATTTGTGACTTAATTTCCAAGAAATAGTTTTCCATTTCAGGTAGTACGGGAAACAGATTCAGCATTAAGCTGTTCTGATTCTTTCAGCTTGGTTTGCTCTGAAAATTGCTATATAGTCTCAGGAATAGGGCTGGTCAAGACCTCTTCAACAAAACATTTTAAAAATGGAAAGTGCCATTTTCAACCTACAAAATACATGACTTTTGACAAAACTATTATGTGGAAAGATTTGTCATGCTTGGGTCAGAAAGAAAGAAAGGGGCCTGGGTCAATAGCAACTGCACAGTGATGGTCAGAGTGTTCAACCCCATCACCAGTTCCAAGCTCCGTGAGTTTTACTCAGCTCACAAGAGATACTTGGAACTGTTTCCCACTCCCATCTGCTGCCGAGCTATTAACAAGCCATCAAGCTATTCTGCAGCATGAATCTCTGAAATTTAGAAAACCTTAAATTCATCCAAAAATGATTTGGGAGCAGCTTTCAAGTCTTAAAATTTTTATGAAATATGAAAGCCTGAATCATCTGTGCAAGCCTACAAATAAGACTAAAACCTAATGTTCCCTAAAGACATAAGCCTGAAGCTTCACAGCACTACAGCATCAGCCTATATATATTACAGTCTTCTGAAATGTAAAAACTAGAGAATAGTTATAACTATGCTTGTAAAGATGACTGTGGGCGTATGAAAGCGTTCTGCAAAAATCATACTGCTTTGTGAACATAATGTATTCTATATAATACGTAGAATATAAAGATATGTATAAAGAATATATAGAACATAAAATTCTAACCCCTCTATACACTGGTCACTTCAGAAGATCACATAGATCTATACGTAACTACAGGCATAAAGGTGTGATCCCATTTTGTTATTTAATGATCATCCCCTGAAGAATACCATGCACAAACAAGCCTACTTTCCATACTGCCTCCTCTGGTTTTGGCCTCACTTTGTCTAGTGCAAATGCCGGGACTTTAAATCCTGAGGACACATTCTGTTTTCTGACGCCAAACACAGTAATGACCAGAACTGCGTGGATGGTGACCAACAAGCGACTTGAGTAGCTTAACAATGAGAACTAAGAAGAGAGCATTTCAGAGAAAGCCCCCTTGATACCTAAGTTACAGCCTGAGATCAGCAGCCACAATATTTGTAATTACTAGCTTTTCTGAAGTACATTAATATTTTAAATAACCTCAGTCACTTTTGAATAAGTTATTTCCAAAATACAGAATTATAAATTATAAAATTAAAATGGTAATAATTTTCTCTATGGAATCAGTATCACCTTCACTTTAACCCATATTCTTTGTTAACATTCCTTAATTTTATCCAGCTATTGACAGTGTGCCAGGAAACTACATTCAATGTAAAAGAAAGACTTTATCTTGCAAGAGCTTACTAATGATATATAAAAACCTACAAAACGGTGTGAAAGGTACCAACATCATCTCACAGATGACAATGAGACACAGTGGGATTAAATGATTTGGGTAGGAAGTCTGTGGCCTGGGCAAGAATATAACCCAAATATGATGAGACCCAGCCCAGATCATTAATGAAAATAATAGAGCCTGTTATACTGTACGTGCTGATAGGAGGAGGTATAAGGCAGGCTGGAGCAACAGTGCTGACTCACTCGGCTTTGCTTCACGTCCCCTCTGGAGCTAGCAGCAGGCACAGAGCTAATGCCGACTCTGCTGATTAAACCTGCTCTAGGGCCTTCCCGACAGTATCAAGAGGCATTGCCTAGTAAAATTATCTTCAAAATACCAACAATTTGTGGAGGAACTAAACTTGTCTGACTACATAAATGTTTAAACCTTTAATAGTTTCTGTATCTATATATCTCTACTTTCCAAATATAGATAGCAAAAGGTCACCATCTACGCTTTGCAGAACAAGAAATGGCCACAAAAATAAAAAAGATGATTCATCTGTTACATGCTATATGAACTGAGGTCCTCAGCTTCTCTGGTCCACGAGAGATCCATTTCTTAGTTCCCGTGACAGGATACATCTAACATAGTGGTCATCTGACATGTCAAAACCAAACAAGCCGACAGCCCCCTCCCAACAGGGGTTGTTTTTACAACTGGTTGAATCTGAATCTGTGAATGGAATCCGGTTAAGAGTGTTTTGCTAACACCAGTTGACATCTGCTTCTACAGGCCTCAGCAAATGTTTGAGTAGGGTGGAAAGATAGATTAGCAGTCAGAACGAGATCTGACATTTGTTTTGCATGTGTACTTATTTTCAGATACTAGTGCTGTTTGTTGCTGTAAATATTAGATGAGTTAGTGCTCACAGCTGTTAAAAAGGAGTATTTTATTATACAACATTAACCTATGCATTCCTACCTTCTGCTTCTGACAATCTGCTAAAAAGACCTTAGGCTACAATGAGCCTGACAAAACTTGTCCGTGCTCTCTGGTGTTACATGCTAACAACCTAGAGCAGTATCTCGAATATCTGCCTGCTGGATTCAAAGCTTGTGCGTCTTGGCACTTCCACGTGGTCAGTAGTGGGCAGTAGGCTGTGACTGAGGAAAACCCCATCGTGAACCTGGTACCCATGAGCTCTGCTGTAGCATTGGCAGACTCCAGAGATAGAAATACAACTAAGATTCTGAGAGATGCTGAGACTTCAGCAGCAAAGCAGACTTGGCAGGGAGGAACAGAACTGACTTTTCCAGTTGTCAATTGAGGAAAAAAAGCTCATTTTATATGTGGGGAAAAAAAAATCTGCAGAAGTATCTGCTAAGAAGAAATTTAGTAAGTAAGTGTGGATCTGACTGTGGATATTTGCAATGGTGAAGAGGTAGAGTAAGTACAAACCTTTTCAAAGACATTTTTCCTATAGGATGGATGAGAGTGTTTGTCCTCAAATATGGAATTTCAAAGGGCATGCATTACTGTATTTCTTGCACTTGAGGATGCACGTTCCTGAATGTTTGCCTTGCCCACTTATCTAAGCCAGCATGTTTACTTCCAAAAAGGCATTTTGTTTTCCTCCATATTAATCACTGTGAAGTCTTTAAGCTCTTGCTACATACTCACAGCGCCCTAAACGGAAATGTGGGTATAATGGGGCAAAGGCTAAGTTATCCCAATTCAAAGAAAACGAGAAACAGGAATGTAAAACTCCAAGCAGGAGGCTCATAGACGGAGACCCTCCGTTCCTGCTGCATGTAAACTGAGGAAGTTTGCGGGGCAGCTGCTGTGCCCACTGCCTGCTCCCATGGGTGATCAGGCCCTACCCACGCACCCCGGCCTGCAGGCAAAGCAGGGGCTGAGCCTGCACCAGCCTCACCCGCTAGGACTAGCCCAGAATGATCAAATAAATGAGCTGGGGCAATTTAGAAGGAGAAACAGTTCTATTAGGAAGAAGAATAAAAACAACTATTAGAAGGGAGGGTTGGGTAAAAGTCTCTCAGTGGTGGGGTAATTATGTCGGGTGCTACCACACGCACAGTTGTAAACAGTTTAATAAGGAGAATTTCTTAATTCTCTTGTGCCCTTTCATTTTATGTTTATGTTGCACAAAGCGCCGCGGTGCAATAAGCACAGTGCTCGTAGGCAGGTCAGAGTCGCGCTCTCCACATGCGTTTTTCTAAACATAGGTGCTTGGGTACTCCTGGTGACAGGGCCCAACAGGTAGGTTCACACAGTACAGCAGGGCTTTGGGAGGCGATTTCCCTCTCGTAACCAAAATGGGATACACAGAAGAGCAAACACTGCTTTAAGTAGAAGAAGTGACTGTTTGTATCCTAAAAGAACTTTTTCTCTGAGGGAAGTTTTAAAAACTACTTTTTGAGAAGAAATACAGCGGCTGAGTTTGCTTTAACCCTATCATAACGTCCAAACTTCTTTGCAGTTAACATAAACGTAGCTCTGACTGCCAGCAAGCCAGGCCCCGCGCGGCACAGGGGAAGGGCCTCTGGCAGTCTGCCCCTGCCCGGCTCCGCTTTGTGTTTCACGCAGATAGAGCCGCTTTCTGCCCTCAGAACGCCCCGTCTCTGCCCCGTACGGAGAGCAGCGAACGCAGCAGGTTCCTTCTCGGGCAGGCGGGTGCTGCGGCGCTGCCCGCCCAGCGCCCCTCGCCGAGGCCTCGCGTTGGGCCCGGGATGGGCAGCAGCGGCCACTGCTGCTCCGTGCTCCCCAGCAGGGACAGTGTCCGGGGACACGGTGATCCCTCTGCTAGTGCCCCGGGCTCCCGGCCTGGGGCTTCGCGGCCTTTCCAGGAGGACGAGGGCAGGGAGGGGAAGCACAGCCAGGCGAGCCAGCCTGCGGGCAAGGCGGGCGACAGGCAGGGCGCACAGGAGGCGGCCGCTCGTTTCCAAGCTCGCGGCGGGTTTGCGCACCCCCAACGCACCCACTCCAGAAAAAAAAAAAAAAAAATCCGTTCACTTTACACCTTCCCCTCTGCCAGCCTCCGCACGCCGCTCCAAAAACCCCCGCGCGCATCATCCTTCACACACGCTGCCCACGCTCGCCCTCCCACACAGCACAGCACAGCGCAGCTCACCCCACGCACGCCCTGCCCCAAGCCGCACTGCACAACACAACACCGCACTGCACCGCACAACACAACACCGCACCACACCACACCGCATTGTACAACACAACACAACACCGCACCGCACCACACCGCACCGCACAACACTGCATCGCACCGCACATCGCGGCTCCGCCAACCGCCGCGCCAACCGCCCCCGCACGCGGCCCCGTTTGAACGGGCCCCGCTCGCGCGCAGCCAACGGGGCGCAGCGCCGCGCCCTGACGTCACGGGCGGCGGGGCCG